>JACXGJ010009428.1:0-24515 GCA_016801105.1 Esox niger
AACTCATTGCACCTGTTGTCCCGTTTAGCGCACCTGATCATCATTTAGTCATTCCCCTCAGTATATATGTTCCCTCTGCTCCCATTGTCTTTGTGTGTTATTGTTTCTACTCAGAACTATGTCAGACACATTAAAATATATAAACTTACCAACTCCGCAGTCCGCTCCATCTCTCCAGTCTTCCGCACGTCCTGACAGGCAGTTGGAAAAATGCCCAGTAATGATCCAGCTATGAGGGCGGACAGAGGGCTTTGTGGAGCTCACTGGCTCTTTACTCCCAATCAGAGAGACAAACAATCTCCTCGGTATGGGCAATGTGGAGTGCCAGAAACCTAGTACGTAAGGTATGCTGACGTCAGCCACCAAGCACTAGCTGGTTGAAGCCGAATGGACTCGGCCTAGCCTACGCAAGCCACAAAGGAACCAAGCCAAGTGCTTCTGAATCACAAGAGCGACTCAGAAACAGTACTGTTTACACAGCCAACCCACCTGCAACTGCTCAAACGCCCTGCGGCTCTAGAAACAGACTAACAGGAGATAACGTGAGCGTGGACTGGTTTGACCGTCATCCTCTCCCATTGTGTCCAAGGACAGGTCTGACCGTCATCCTCTCCCCTCGTGAACTGTGCAGGGACCGGGTATTCATGTAATAGGGAAATGCACTGTGCCCAACACAAAGGTGAGTTTCTCCTCCAATTTCTTTGTTGAATGATTGGACCATCTACTGTAAGACAGTTGGTTGCGCATTGGAAGGTTACCAACTTTAGGCGACAAGGTTATCTACTCTGCATCCCGTGGTGAGGCACGAAGAGTTCCTGCAATGAAAAGGCATCATGCTACTGAGCTTCGTCTGGTCAAGGTTGAACAGCTCCATTTATGTCCTAATCAGGTCTCTCGGGTTGAAAAAGTGAAATGAAGTTTCAGTAAAGGGCACAATTAGGGACAATTAGAGCAAAACCGTGATTATAACACCTGGAAGTCAAGGGCTTCGAACAGATTTTATTTCTCATTTGCTGAACATTTTTATAAAAATAGACACTAAAGTGCAATGAAAGTTATCACCATAGAGTGCCAATTTATTTAATAAAGTACCTAATAATTCCCAAATCTGTGGTTATAACATTGGTTATGGAAGCCCTATGTTTTTTTCAGCTTCATGGCTTCTCAGCCCCTCTTGGCTTTCCCTCAGAGTTGTGTTCGTCAGTTCACCTCCCTGCCCTACTCAGGCCTAAACTTACTTTCTCCCTGGCACCAAGTTCAAGGAGATGTATTTTTCATCCCTACACAGACCTATGCAATATTGAAGAGCTTATGCAACACATGAAGCCAGCCACGCAGACATAACCATGTCAAATGCCTGGGCGGGAGGTTAATCATACTGTACATGTTAGGGTTACATGGCCTCTTCAAAATACAACTCCTGCGAAGGCTGAAACATGGGGTCATTCTCAACTGCTTTCTAGATATATAGAATTGAACAAATACACCGGTGTGGTTCTTTTCTCGCAAAATTTAAAGGACCAGATAGCTTTTCCCTCCTCTCTGCCCTCACCTCTATACTTCAGCATTTCAAATTTGGGTTTGAGGAGGAGGTGACAGAAGGAAAATGAAAAATATTTGAAATAATGAACCAAATCTTTCTGTATTTTTTTATCCATATTTTACTTAATAGATCTTATCTTGATAAATCTTTTTGTGAAACAAATAAACCAGATATCAACAATATGCAAATAGTGTTTGCACTGTCTTTCTCCCTTCACGCCCGTGGTAGTCAGGTTCTATTTCCTGACAGGAAGGCAGGACGTGCTATCGGACCAGCGGCAGGTGCGCATGCCTCTAACCAGAATTAACTTAATCAAAATGTTTCCTGCTCAGATAACATGTGAACATGGCATAAGCCACCCCAAAGCTTGTAGAATAGCAGGAAAGGTGCTTTAAATCTGTATTCTGCTATATCTGTATATCAGTCCAAAATGGGTAAAACAGCAAGATTTCCACTGGTAGTCAATGTAGAGCTCACAAGCTGCATGCAGCTCTAAGGAACCTAATTGGCGGTTTGTGAAGATAAAAATGTTCTTGTTGGAGGTATTTGCTGAGGGTCTCAAAATATTTTTTTGGGGTCCTTGACATTAAAAAGCTATACACATTTAGTCTTCGTCCCAAAGTGCACTCTGTTCCCTATACAGTGCATTGCCTTTGACCAGCGGCCCCCGGTTTAGTAATGTAATGCACTTTGTAGTCAATAGAATGCAATTTGGGATGCATGCTTACATTACAGTGCAGCTAGAGGCGTCCACTGTACTCTGAGCAATTGGCCCTGTGAATTATAGATGCTGTGGGGCGTGTGGGGGCTGAGGGGCCATGTTAGCCCAGCAGGTGTGTGTGAAGAGGGAGGGTGGCAGCCCGGGGACTCTGGGCTAGAGGATGAGGTGCATAATGAACGCGGGAGGAGAGAGGAGATGGATGGACCAGAGGAGGATTAAAGGGGTGGAGTTATATATAAATGCCTGGCTGCTTGCATGGCGTGACTGATATGAGGAGAAATGTTTGGGTGGATGAAAAGCCCCCTGGCCTGCCCAGACTCCCAGTGGAGCATTATGCACCTCTGGTCTCCCTCCCCACTCCTGTCCTTCCTCCCTCCCCCATCCTCTCCTCCTACCAAACTGGACGGGAGGCTAAGTGGTGAGATGGAGTGAGCGCTCCGCCAAGCTCCATTACTCGTCCTCAGCCAATCCCAACGCTCCAGTTGTCAGTGCTGGGGAGAGAGGTGATGGTTTGAAGCGGGGGGGGGTAGATGGGTGGAAGCCATGGAGGCTGGGATCATTAAGGGGTGGCGCCAAGGGGTGGGGGGCCTGCTGAGGGCAAGGCAGAGCGGCGTAGGTTAGTAGTGTTTGAAGTTCATTAACTCCCACCTCATCACTGTAAACCCGACCATAGTGTAAGTCTCAATACTTAATATGTAGACACTTTAATGATGTGCTGCAGAAGTAGTCAATTTGTAGACACATTAATATGCAAATCGATGGGGTCTGGATATCTCCAAGATACTGACGGTAATGGAAAGTGAGAGAGGAAGGCGTAGAGAAGGAGTGGTTAACAAACGTGGGTGAAAGTAGCTTCGATGACATGCTGTTACCGGACCATATGGGCACGCGTTCTATTACATAGAATATATCATCTCAACCAATTTTGTAGTGTCTGATGTCCATGGGCCTACGCCTGTCTGTCAGGTCTTCTGTAATGACTTTGTAGTGTGGCATAAACTCAACCAATCGTGAAGGTTTCATGTGACAGTTCAACGATCACCTCAACAGGTTTTGGCTACCTGCATGTTTGCAGTGAACTGCAGCCTTCATTGAGAAAACAGGATAAATGTAAATATGTAGTCTGAGTTGATGCACGCGCTGCTATACACATGCGTCTTCGTCCCGGGCCACTTACGCTTCATCTTGGCATCGTTTTGACGTTTATATGGAACCCTCAGGGATAATGGAGGATTATACTGGCAAATATTGATGCAGCTAACATGGCATATTGATAAGTAGTGTCATTTTAGTTGTAATTACTGAGATGGTTTCCCATTTTAACGGTATGGTAGGCCCCCTACTTTTTACTACCAGAACACTGTACCAGACTGCAAAGGCTTGACTTTTCCCTCTGTAGACAGGAAGTGAGGGAGGGCGGGAGTGATTGAGGGAACGGGAACACTTGGAGCTGCATGGTTAACTCGGACCTTGTTAGTATAGATTTTCCTGGATTGAGCACCCCTTCATTTATAATTCATTCTCATCTGATGGGCACCCGGGAGAGAGATAGAATGGCCTAAAGTGGAGCAAGTGAGAAAGGTTGGGAGTGGATGAAGTGATGTGACCAGATGCAGTGTTTTAGAACATTTTCGTTTGCCATTTGTAGTGTCCTGTTGGCTGGAATATCATTCAGTCGGTGGAGGAACCTCCTCTGCAGGGTGAAATCTCTATCACTGGCTCACTAGTCTCTCAGGATTTAGCCATGTTCACTGGTAATGGTGCCTCATTGGATTCTTGGATGCCTCTGATATAAGCAGAGGTGTTGCACAAACTTTTGGGCCCTGTACATAGGCGGTCTCTGAGGGCCCCTCCCCTCTATTCAAGATTTAAAAAAAAAGGGCCCTATATAATTCCCCCGATCCAACCCCACTGGATATATGGAGCCAAGCCGAACGTCAATGTGGAGCCTGATCAACAGTGTGGGAATGTGGAATGTTCTGACTTGGCCTGTCAGTGTCAGCAACAACGAGGCGATAGAGGGCATCGCTTGCCATCAATATTGTAGGAGCTGGTGGTCACTGCAGCTGTTTACTTAACTGAACACGCTCATCTCTGAGGATTCCCTAGAGAGGAGAGGACACTGACTGTACTGCCTACATCTCCTCTCAACATACTCTGTGGGGTTGCTTGACTCTCTCTTCCTGTTCCCCTGTCTACCCATCCGAGCAACAATCTCTTCTCCTATTCATCATACTCCCATTGTGTGGTCTCTTAGCTGTCAACTTTGGTTGTGACATTCATCATTTTAAATTTTGCCCTCCAGCTTGATATAATTCAATGTCATGCACTTTGCAATCAGTTTCTTCTGTTGGGTTGTGGAACGTTGTTTTATGGTCATAAGCCCAATCTTCCTCATACAGCTGTAGCTTTCAGGGACACGGGATAGTATCTCACAACGGTGATTGTATGTCTCCTTTGCTCACCTGTGAGGGCAGAGTGATGGCTGGTGTGTCAGACCCTTTTTCTTTTGAGTAAGTACTGTACACCGTTTCCTCCTCAGCTCTCCGCCACCACCCCCCCACTCTCTCACTGTGCTTCACTGTGTAGAAAAACTAGGTGATTAAACTGATAAACAGTTAGGGTTGAAAAAGATTATGAGAATGTGAGTATTAGACCACTGGTTCCAGACTATTATACCAATGATTCCAGACTATTATACCACTGATTCTAGACTATTATACCACTGATTCCAGACTATTAGACCACTGATTCCAGACTATTAGACCACTGGTTCCAGACTATTAGACCACTGGATCCAGCCTATTATACCACTCATTCCAGACTATTATACCACTGATTCTAGACTATTAGACCACTGATTCCAGACTATTAGACCACTGGTTCCAGACTATTATACCAATGATTCCAGACTATTATACCACTGATTCTAGACTATTATACCACTGATTCCAGACTATTATACCACTGATTCCAGACTATTATACCACTGATTCCAGACTATTATACCACTGATTCCAGACATTCAGTAGAACACGCTCTTGCAAACATTAATTTCATTGTGATGTCAGAAAGAGTTCAAGGGCTCATGCAGTTTTAATCACTGAGCTGGTCTTTTTTTTGGTCAAATGTCTCTCTGTCGTGTTATTCTGTGCTGTTATGATGCCGCTCACACTATAGCTCTCTACCAGCAGAGAGAGAGAATCTCCCATGGTGGAGGGCATATCAACCCCAAAGCAAAGGAGTTAATAATTAAATGGGAGGGATTGAAATGGCCTTTTTTCACTCAAAGCAGTCATGACCTGCCCCCTCTGGGTGCACTTTAACTTTCTTTATTTTTCTGTCTCTTCTATCATACTCTGGTTGCATGCTGTTCCTGTTTGAGCTGTATTTGTCGCATGTGTGAAAAAGGAGATGTTTTTCTTTGTGTAGAAAAATGAATTCTGAGGTTAGCTGTGCAGCTTTCAACTTCGGTGAACTTTCTGACTCTACTGGGCCTTGTGGTAGCTGTTAATGAATGGTGGATACGGCTTTCTTATGCTTGAATGGACTGGATGACCTTGACGGTCTTGTCCAGATGTCCAGGGCATGAGAATGCAGTTTGTGTGCAGTGTGTATGTGTGATTTGCTCTATACGGAGAGAACAAGGAGAGGCTTCTGTTTGTTCCAACAGCAAGTCTAATTTAACAACACTCTCTCCCTTCTGTTTCTTTCTCTCTTTTTCTCTCTCTTTCTGTATCTCCCCACTCTCTCTCTCTGGCATACTGCTGCCAATCTGTCTGTTGGCTAATTGGACATTGTCTGTGGAACAAAACGGCAGCCAAATACGCTAGGGAAAGTTCAATATACACTGTCGAGTGCAGATCTGTGTGTGTAGACACATGCCCAGAGTGTGAATCCATTGGGTCAGGCTGAGAAAAACAAATCTTGTTACAGAGAGAACAGAGAGTTTTCAGCAATTGATTGGTGGTGAAGTGCTGTTGCCCATATGCTCACACAGACAGACACACACACACACACACACACACACACACACACACACGCACACACGCACACACGCACACACACACACACACACACACACACACACACACACACACACACACACACACACACACACACACACACACACACACACACACACACACACACACACACACACACACACACACACACACACACACACACACACACAGACACACAGACACACAGACAGACACACCCATACACACAATGTGATCTAACCTCATTACATACTGCCCATTGGTCTAGCGTGTGGCTAATAAGGCAGTGAGTTGATCAGAGTACCCAGGAGACGTGTCAGATTTAACCACACAGACACTTCACAGCACTGGGAGGAGCCCAGATCAGATCAGTTTCCCTGGTCATTTACAAAAGTAAGGTGCTCTTCAGAGGTCCGTGGAATGCAACAAAACAATGCAAATACCATAGAAATGTGTGAGGGAAAGATCCTGAATTTCTGCATTGCCACCCAGATAATTTAGCCTATAGCTATTGTTTATGTTATGCTCAGGTAAAATCTGTGTGACACTTGTATGGATGTTATACCTAACATATCTTTAGGTAAATGTCTCCATTAGAGTTTAAAATGACATGGACTACCAGATCAAAAAACAATACAAACAGGGGCATAACATTTATAAAAAAACATGTTGTGTGTGGCCCTGTTATGAGGCATAAATAATTACAGATTATCCATTTTGCTAGAACATACTTGTTGAATTTCAGCCAATGATGGCAGCCTGTGATCCAAATGGCATCCTAGTCCGTTCATAGAGCCTGTGTGAAAGTAGTGCACTAAAAAGGGAATAGGACACCATCAGGGAACATATGCCAGCTCTTATTAATGCTTTAGTGAGGTTTTGCTAGACACACTGATTGAATTAAAATGGAGGCGAGTGGACAATAATTACTCTATTGGGGTTTGGATGAACTTTGTAGAATAGAAAAGAGACCCTCCCTCTCTTTCTTCTCTTTCATTCTGTTTTCAATATAGTATGATCTATACTATGCCATTGTTTAATTTTGACAAACTCAGTTCTGGCACTGAAATCATCCAAACATTTTCAGCATTCATTTAATGTGTTCTTCCAATCATAGAGGTATGTGCGTATGTGTGGATACCTGTCAACGTGTTTCTCTGGGATTCTCACCTGGCCCTGGCAAGCGTTCGCTCATTCTGCTGGTAGCACAGCTGGCACAATGCTCTCTCAACTATGAACAGTGCAGGCTTGACAGGGAACGCAGCCCAGCCCAGGCTAATGGGTGTTTGCAATCACCCATGCTCTTAATTCGCGGCTAATAGGGCTCATGGTCAAACATGGTGTAGTGTACTAAATAAGGGTTAGGATGCTGTTTTGGATCAGCTGTAATTCTGTTGGGCTGTAACTTGTATGTGTGGGTGGATGTGCGGGTGATGTACATTAATGAGGACACGGTATTTATAAATGGAGTCTTAGGTACAACTATTTATAATGTATAAAATAATTGGCAACAATGTATATTGGTTGGTACCACCTACTTGTGAATAGAAGATGCACTCATGTTTATCATAGCATGCCCAGAATACAGAGGGCACAGATCGATGGACATATGCAACTAGCAGATGAGTCGTAGCTACTGAGAAGACATTCGAAAGCTGGCTACACTTTGTTTTTCAGAGTAGTCAGATGGTAAACAAAGTAAAAGCATTCATGCTAGACCAGGTAGAGAGCCGTCTACACAACAGAAGCAATAAACTCATCAGTGTCCTTTCCGTGGGCAGTTGCATTCGGGAGCCAACTGGCGCAGTGAGGAACTCAAAGTGTCTATTAGGCTATAGCCTGGTTTAACATAATGGGGAATAGTTAATAGTGCACATTAAGACCAGGAAAAATGTATGCTATTGTTTCGCTGACGTTTGTAGCCATTCATCTTGTCACGCTCTCATTGTAGCTGCTTGAAGAAACCTGTTGATGTGCTTTGAGAGCATACTCTCACCATGGCTTTACTGTAGTCCTGCTGTAAGCATGTTATAAAACACTCCCAACCAACTTTTAGTACATCCCATTTTTTATCTGGATAATGTCTCTACACTTAATTATTTATTTATTTTCCACTGTGCCATAAATCCATGTTTGAATGATGCTGTTTACAACAATAGAAATATGCTAATATGGATTTATGGGACAGTAGCAGTTCTTTTAGAAAAAAATGCAGAGCAGAGGCAGTAACCTGAAAAGGATACTGAAGTAATATGAGTTGGCTAGGAGGGTTTTGGAATGTTTATTAACGTGCTTAGACATATTTAAATATAGCATGATAGTCCTTTGCAAATAATTAAAGAAATTGAATGGTACATACAATGGTACATACAGAGGAGTACATACAAAATTAAATGGATTTAAATGCACAACCTTAGGCATCATGAAAACGTATAAAAATGTGCTGGTTTAGCATGAATGCTTTTACTTTGTTTACCATCTGACTACTCTGAAAAACAAAGTGTAGCCAGCTTTCAAATGTCTTCTCAGTAGCTTCTCAGTAGCTACGACTCCATCGATCTGTGCCCTCTGTGTTCCTCAGTTCCGAAACAATAACAATGGTGATGAGTAACTTCTACTTATCAGTTTGAGTGATTAGGCTTAGCACAGTGCTCTTCTCTGTAAAAGGGATTTAAATGGCATTTGAAAGCAAAAGTGCTGCTATTATATTCTAGACAAATACACATTAAATCAATAAATTGACAGTGGAAAGTAGGGCTGACCCTGCTCTCTAGGCACCATGAAACCAATATATGAACAAAACGGTTTGAAGGATTACTGACAAGCACAGACCAAATGAGTGAAAAAAGGCCACATGGAAAATCACCTAACTCAAATATTAACCTTAATTTCACCAAACTTCAACCTTAACTCATATCATAACATTAATACCTATACCTAAACTTAACCCATATCATAACATTATATCCTAAACCTAACCTTAACCATTCTCATCCATTTCAGAGGCCATACTCATATTGTCATCATGCATGGACATTGATCTAACTGGACAAACACTGCATATTGATGTCAGCTATTACATCAGGTTGGTGCATGTGTGTGTCTCTGAGGCGTTTCAAATGAGGGACCGTCTGTCAACAGTTTCATAGACCACCCTGGGACTGTCTGTCAGCAGTTCCATAGACCACCCTGGGACTGTCTGTCTGTCAACAGTTCCATAGACCACCCTGGGACTGTCTGTCAACAGTTCCATAGACCACCCTGGGACTGTCTGTCTGTCAACAGTTCCATAGACCACCCTGGGACTGTCTGTCTGTCACCGGTTCCATAGACCACCCTGGGACTGTCTGTCTGTCACCGGTTCCATAGACCACCCTGGGACTGTCTGTCTGTCACCGGGTCCATAGACCACCCTGGGACTGTCTGTCTGTCACCGGGTCCATAGACCACCCTGGGACTGTCTGTCTGTCACCGGTTCCATAGACCACCCTGGGACTGTCTGTCTGTCACCGGTTCCATAGACCACCCTTGTAGTGCTGATTCCACCACCAGCAGCATGGCAACAGTTCATGATTGTTTCTGAAGAGTTTACTGTGAAGAGCTTGAAAAGCGTTCATGTTAAATTATTAAACAATAATCCAAACAGTCAATACTGTATATGAGTATACATCGCTAAACATGCTGTGTGAGTCTACACCGCAAATGCTTTTTTTAAAATAAGTATGGAATGATCAAAAGAGAACTGATTGTGCTTGTTAAAAAGATGGCAAATTCTGAAAACCAGGAACAAAATCAAATTTAAACACAACGACAAGATATTCTGAAAATATTGTTGTTGTTGTGTCTAAATTTGATTATGTACCTCGTGTTCAGAATGTTCTGTCTTGTTACTAGCAAATATTTTTGTTTATTTTACAAACAATTTTCTTACTTTTGAGGAAGCATTTTGTGTACATGTTTAGGCAATACATGAGAGATTTCTGAAAATTGTGTGTGTGTGTGTGTGTGTGTGTGTTTGTGTGTGTGTGTATGCATGTGTGTGTGTGTGTGTGTGAGAGAGGGAGAGTAAGAGAGTAAGAGAGAAAGATAATCTATATGTGAATGTATGTGTGAGAGAGGTACAGTGTACTCAGGCCCCTTTACTTTCTCCAAGTTAATTTCTCCAAATTTGTTTTATAATTAATTGCATAATAGTTTTTGCCATCAATGTTCACATAATATGCCATAATGACAAAGCAAAAACATGCTTTTCAAGGTTTGTGCCAATTTATTTCAAACTCAATACACATCTTATGTACACAACAATTTAGACCATTTATTCAGCACTTTGTAGAAGTTTCTTTGGTAGCAAACACAGCTTCTTGGGGATGCCTCTAACAATTGGGGTTCAAATCTAGGTTTTGACTAGACAACTCAAGGAAATTCACAGAATTGTCCAGAAGCCACTCCAATGTTGTCCTGGCTGTTTGCTCTGGATCATTGTTGTGCTGAAAGAATCTGTATTCCATTCTGAGGTTTTTCACCAGGCGTAGCGCCTGGCATTCAGGCCAAATTTGATTAGGAGAATGTTTTTTCTCGTACTCTCACAGTCCTTCAGGCGGTATGTGAAATGCCTTTATCATGGCAGTGTCTTTCATTTAGCTGCTCTACCATGAAGGCCTGAATGATGGAGTTTTACAGAGTTTTTCTTTCTTCTGGTAGGTTCTCACATCTCTGCAGGGAAATGTTGAAGCTGTGCATTTGGTTCTTGTTCATCTTCTGGTTCTTGGTCATCTTTGTGACCAAAGTACTTCTTGACAGGTTACTAAGATTGACTGGATGGTCGGCTTTGGACAGAGTCTTGATGGTTCCGAATGACTTCCATTTAACAATGAGGGAGCCCATTGTGCCCCAGCAAATTTTCAACGCTTTAGCATTATTTGTAACCTTTCCCAGATCTATGCCTCAACACAACTCTACCTCTGAGGTCTGTGGAGAGTTCTTTGGACCTCATAGTTTATGTTTGTATTCTGACATGCGTTATCAACTGTGGGGCCTTATAAAGACAGATGTGTGCCTTTCCAAATCATGACCATAATTGAATTTGCCTCTAATCAAGTTGTAGAAACATCTCAAGGATGATCAGTGGAAACCAGGTGCACCTGAGATCAATTTTGAGTGACTTAGCAAGTCTGAATACGTTTTTATTTTGTAATTGTGGGGTATTGTCGATAGATTGATTAGAAAAAATGATATTTTAGAAAATGTTTTATATCCTAACACAATGTAGAACAAGGGAGGGTTCTGAATGGTTTCCAAATGCACTGCTGCATGTATTATATACTACTGTGTTTTTAAACTGCTGCATGTATTATATACTACTGTGTTTTTAAACTGCTGGATGTATTATATACTACTGTGTTTTTATACTGCTGCATGTATTATATACTACTGTGTTTTTAAACTGCTGCATGTATTATATACTACTGTGTTTTTAAACTGCTGCATGTATTATATACTACTGTGTTTTTATACTGCTGCATGTATTATATACTACTGTGTTTTTATTCTGCTGCATGTATTATATACTACTGTGTTTTTAAACTGCTGCATGTATTATATACTACTGTGTTTTTATTCTGCTGCATGCATTTTATAATACTGTGTTTTTATTCTGCTGCATGTATTATATACTACTGTGTTTTCATACTGCGGAATGCATTTTATACTACTGTGTTTTTATACTGATGCATGTATTATATACTACTGTGTTTTCATACTGCGGAATGCATTTTATACTTCTGTGTTTTTATACTGATGTATGTATTATATTCTACTGGGTTTTTATTCTGCTGCATGTATTATATACTACTGTGATTTCACACTGCTGCATGTATTACTTACTACTGTGTTTTTATACTGCTGCATGCATTTTATACTACTGTGTTTTTATACTGCTGCATGTATTATATACTACTGTGATTTCATACTGCTGCATGTATTATTTACTACTGTGATTTCATACTGCTGCATGTATTATTTACTACTGTGTTTCTATACTGCTATATGTATTATATACTGTGTGTGAGTGTGTGTGTGCATCAGAGGTGCCGTGCATTTGGATGTGTGTTTGTATAGTCTATGCCTGTGTACTCAATACCCTTGGTCTGCGACCCTCTTCATCTCCTCTCATTAACCTCAGCAGACTGAGCCGTGTGCCAACAGGTGTCCGGATCAGAGACTGGTTCGCCGCCTGGCAGCCTGACGCCGTATCACTGACGCACTGGCTCACCGCCAATGGAAATAATTACACAGCTCTCCCTTCTCTCAGATAACACCCCTCCAGACCCCTCCCCCACACCTCTCGGCACTCACACCACACGCCACCCCCAACCCCCCCCGCTTCGCGTCATTGCAGAGGAGACACACTTTAACCGCACATTTCATTTCCACCAATTTACTCAGCGGTAACTGGTAGAGGCCTCTGGGTGTTTGGCCGCGTGTCGGTTGTGTCAGTGATACACAGGCTGTGGATGGAGGTCCTGGGTGGAGGTCCTGCCCCTTTCCTGTTCACCACGTCTCTAGTGCGTGTCGGCTGGTGGCCATTGTGTGTGTCTTTAATTGTGCCTGGACCTGGGCAGAAAAACAGAGGGACGATACGCACACAGCAGAATATGTATTAACACACGGCTGGTGAGAAGAAGCCTTTATAGGAAGGGACACGGAGGTGCACACGTGCGCGTGCACACATACGCGCACGCACGCGACCCAAACCCTACAGCGTGCTGCAGCATTTTCCGGACTGATTTTCACAATGTTCGCAGCGTTTGATGTCAGCTAAAAAGCCCTGCCTTTGATATCCGGACCATCTGTAGCTAGCTGGCGTTGCCGGGTAGGGTAGGAAGTTACTGGAAGACCCAGGTGAGATACAGGATGCTATTCTATCCTCGAGCCAATCACTTCAACTGGATTGGTTTAGTGACTCTACGCAGTTGGATGACTGGGAAATGGTCGCCTTGTATTCCTCTGGATAAGAGCAAGCCGGGCCTCTTGCAGAGAATGTCAAATGAAACGAAAGGCTTATCTTGGCTACCGCACTCTCGTGCCAGACCCGGGGTTGTCCGGGCGTGTCGGATAGTATGTGCGGTGTGTCTCTCCAGTCTGAGACGTTTGGAGCTCAGGGAGAGATGCTTCACCACAGGGGGTATTTGAAACACCGGCCCTGCGTTAAACACAGCAGTGTGGGGAGAGGGAACGGTGGAGTTGGGATCCCAGAGCCCTGACAGTGGCCGGGAGGGAGATGACACAAGGAGATCTGGTCCATGCACCTGCCGTCTCTTCTCCATGCAAGGCTCACTGTTAATAGGGCCGAGTGACTGCTTGCAGAGCTGCCGCTGGGCTATGGCTGGCGTTAGGGGGTTTCAGACCCAAGAGGTCCCCTGCTGAGGGCTGACCTTTCGTCCCGTTGGCTCAGCCACAGGGCTGTCATGGGCCACTCCGCTCAGAACGCTGACCGGGACCGTCATGGCTCCAGGCCCTCAGAGGCCTTTTACCCATCCAGGACAACCTGTTCACAATGCATTTTTAAAAAAAAATCTTGTGATTTTCTGAATGGACCTGCAGGGGGAGCGTTGCAATGCAGCCGGTGCCGGTTTGGCTTGAGCCAAATTGACAACAGCCCAGTGCAGCAAGGTTGGGTGTAGGAATGGTGATCAGGGGAACTAACATCATAGAGAGGTCTAATAATAAAATCTACAAATCTACAAGTCCGCTTTAACTCGTGTGGGAATCCAAAATTTCTATGTTTTCAATACATTTGTGTTGGGAGAATCAGATGAAGTGATTCAAATATTATTTGTTCATTCATAAACAACAGGGGTCGACAAACACTGAAATACTTTTCCAAACAAACAGAAAAAAGTTACACAAATTGGATGTATACAGTGATATGAATTAGAATAAGGAATAAAAATGTATACAATACCCAATCAGGAGGAAATAAACGTGCATTCTGGGAATCCCTTAACTGGGTCTTCTATAAAGTGTAATGTGACAATAACCCCATTATTATGCACTGATATCTGTAATGGAAACAAAGTTTTCTACAAAATTATCTAATGTTAAGATGCAATTTTTTGACCAGGTAGTATGTCCCAATCGGTCCCAATACTGACACTATACTATAGTAATATACTAAACGGTATGTATCTCACCATCACCTGTGAAGTACATACTTGACGCATGTAGTATGTAGTATGTAGTATGTAGTATGCGATTTGAGATTTAGCCTGTGTGTTGTGAAGTGAAGCCAGGCAGACATTTGTGATGTTGGCTTCATACCATTTTTCCTTGAGCAAAGACTTTCGCAAACGGGTCCTTGACGTTTTTCCTTCAGGTGATGAAGCGTCAAAGCGCTAGTGAGGAAGAAGTTAAAAGTAAAATTTGTGAAACACTGCCAAAAAAGAAGAAGCATGATAAGTAGCTAGAGGAATTTACGATTTTGGGTTATTTCACAGTAACTATTGTGTAACCAGCTAAAGGTCATTCATAATTAAATGTAATTGTATCTAAGCTATTTTGATATTTTTCAATTCTTGAAGGTAGCTGGTTTGGCTGGCTGGTTTACTGTGTTGCTTACATACTTAATAAAACACTTTGAACCCAATTGCCTTCATTGAATCACATTAGATGATGCATTGGCGATTCATATCCTAAATGATAAAGACCTAGGCTAATATCTAAGACACAAACCTAGCTTGAGAGCTAATGGTGGTGCTAATTACTAGCCACTATTTTGTATTCAACTAACTACTTATATATTTTCATTTAGACTCTAACAAATGATTGATTGACTGTACAGTATGTTGATAGTTTTATATTGGGAGGGTAAACATTTTCTATTTTTTGCTAATTGTACTTTCATTTTGGGGCGGACCAATTTACCTGTGTCAGATCCAGGCTGGGGTGCCTCTAGTGTTCTCAGTGTTTGTACCTGTCATTTGTTTTCTTTGTGTGCAGAAAGAAGCATTAAAGGATGTTAGCTCCGCGCCTCGTGTCTTGCCTACACACATGACTCGTGACAACCTGCTTCTAAAGTTAGGGGTACATGCCTTCCCACCCCCAGCTCCCTGCTCCCCCCTGGTCCTACCCTCTTGATTGTGTGCCAGTAAATTACATGGCTATAATAATATTTTGTGAAATACTTCTCTTTATATCAACACATGACTGACCATGAGATTCATTTCTTGACTTACATTGATAAAAATGGAAAGATACACCCTGCAAGAGACAGAGGAGAGACATGGATAAACAAATAGAGATGGTAAGATGATGCAGGAGTGAGAAATAGCAGATATTGCCAAGGAAGATTGGCAAGGAAACTGAAGGCACCGCTAGGTTTAGCCAACACAATGATCGAGTTTGGTAGGATCTGCTTCTATATGTTAACAAAAAGGTTAGATCGGTTGGGAATTTGTGGAAAAGGGCTTTATAGATAGTGTTGTGAAATATCAGTATAGTTGTATGTTTGCAGCATCTTGGTATTTTGAGTGTAATTATTTTTATAGAACAGATATGTTACTATTACATAGTTAAATTTAAAGAGTTGTTCAATTTCACCTATGTAATAAATCTTGTTTGTAATATGAAAAATGGTTGATAAAGGTGTCCAGAGAGGAAATACAGAAAGGGACAGGCATTTGCTCTATTTTACTTTGACAAAAAATAAATCACAAATTCAGTCTCTACTTTCTTTCTTTATTATTTATTAATCTCTCTACTGTTATTACTTTTCAATTTTTGTCTTGGGAGTTTTATGTATTAATTCAAGTGAGCAATGGGCAGAAGCAACTTTCTGGATTTAAATGTAACCGTGAAGTCATAAAGGCTTTAAAGCATTAAGAGGTCATGTATAATACTCTGTTTTGTTTTTGCTTAGCAGATAAGCAGTTTGGGGGGGCCGTGCTCTGTAATTCTGGAGTGTTAAATATGGCCTCAAATTTAGATAGAGATTCGGATTTCTGGAGAGTAGTGGGGATCTGCACCATAGGGATTTATACCTGCCTCCTTTGATCTACCAAGGTAAAGATATAAATAAATCTTTAAATAACTTATACGATATTTGCAGATTACAAACTCTGTTCTTAAACACCTCCCCACATTCAGAAATACTGGACCCTTTAAGTTTGATAGATGTTTGAATATATGCCCAAAATCAAGCAAACTTCAGATCTTTTATCATGCTCTTCAATCAATTTATCTATCTTCTGTTAAGTATTTCTACATACACTGGGAGGAAAATTTTTGTACAACATTTTTTAAGTCAGGTTGGAAAGGTAGCTTTGAAGGCATTTGTTCATGCTCAATCAATTGTAGACACGTTCATACCGTTTAAGATCTTATAAAGACTACACAACTCCAATAATAGGCTCCCTATCATATTCCCTATCAAGACACCTCTCCTATGTGTGACTAGTTTTACCCTGTCCTAACATGCCCTGCTTCTGGTATGGAACATTTTACATCCATTCCGAGGTCTTGAAGGAACTGATCCAGAGTTCCAAAGTTGATTATTAATAAATCTTATTGATTGAGATTCTCAGACTCTCTGGTAAAACTTCTTCCAGCTGTGTAGATACTGAGATTCAGGTGAGGAAACTATCTCTGCTACAAACATCCCTTTAAAAACGATCCATCTATCTAGGTAAACAGGGCCTACCTGAAAAAGAGACTGTTTTCATTGTGTTGTCTCCATGCATAAAAAGAAATAACTAAAGAAAAACTGTTTGTATGCCATAGAGATACAGTGCCCTTGAGAATATTGGTCCTCGTTTGATAAAGATGAGCAAAAATACTATGAAAGAATGTCATTGTTGTTTATCTGCTTGATCTTACACTCAAATATTATGGAAAATATTTTTTTAAGTAGAGGTATAATTCATATCTCAAAGATTCAACAATTTTCAGAACCTGTACATTTACAGTGGTACTTTGTGCACACCCCTTCTTCACCTGATCAAAAATTAGTCATCTAAAAATGTTGTTGATGTGGGGAAGTCATAAAAAAATAAATTATGAACCAATTATTACAGCAACAATCTGGGTGGTCTGTTGGGGGAGCAGTCAGAGTTAACTGTCTCAGACATAGCTTTCACCTTGGCAGTAGGGGGACTGGAACCAGCAGCTTTTGGATATTAGTCCAATGCCCTGACCACTAGGCCACCCTTTACATTTCCAATTGTAATTTGGGATTGCTGAGGTTACGACACGGTGGTCTGCAGCCTCCCAGGTGCCCCTACTATCATAGCTGTGTGTCAGTTTGTATTTTTAGAGACTTGGTAACCTCAAGTTTTAACCAACTTCTGCAATTCTTCAACTGTATAACTGTATATAATTTTTTCCCCTCACCACGTCACCGTGTGGGGCAAAAAAAAACTTCTGTCATCTTCCCAGTATATTTATTAGCTGACAGTTGAAACGTATTGTCATAATAGTGTCTAGGTTATGACGGTCAACAACCATTTGCCTCCTTTCATTTGTGTATTCTTTAATATTCTCTAAAAGATTTGTTTGGCGTGTGTGTCACCTCATATTTATATCTCTGTGATACAGGAAGTCATGTATCACCACTTTGGAGGACTTAATATCTTAGGTGACAAAAAATGTCTCCTTCGCTTCAATGGAAGGATGCTTTCTTTTAGGTTTGCAACCAAAGAACCCCTCCAGAGGTGCAAATAACCAGGACAGATTGTTTTAAATAAATGGGAAAAAGCTGTAATGGAAGTTATTCAGTAAGGTATCAATAACGTTTTATTGAGAGATTTTGTGATCCGTGTGAAGTCATCAGAATATTGCCACCCTTTTTCCTTGTGATGATGATTCTGTTCCAAGTTGGAGGTCCTAGTGGTAGTCAGCTCTGAGATCCGTTCTTTTCACCCCGAAACAACCTTACCGTTCTTACAAAATGTGATTGACCTTCCCTGTCTGCTTGAGTTCTCATTTCTATCCATGCTACAGCTGTGTTTTTTCATTTCTCTACACTCCTCTCTCTGCCTTTCTCCTTCTCTCCATTTCTCTCTCCCTCACACACACACAAATACACACACATCATTGAATCTCTCACTTCTGCTTTCCTGTCTGAGTTCATTGTTATCTTTTGACTTTGTGTATCTCTCAGTCCCTCTCAATCCTTTTACTTTCTCTTGCACAGCCCTACCTCCCTCTCTTTCCCCCCTCTTTCTCCCCCACTCTCTCCCCACACTCTTTTCCAATCACACCTTTGCCGCTGATTTCTTCTCTTTTCTCCTTAAGCTCCTTCTTTCGTTTCCTTTTCTTTCGTCTCCACCAGTGCAGTGATACCCATCATACTTTCTCTCTCACACATCTCTTTATTTCTCCTTCAGTCTCTTTCTCATCATTTCATCTTTCTCCTCTACCTCCTCTCAAGCTTTTAATGTCTGCGATGTATTCATCTTGACACAAAAGCTTGCCTGGAATGATAAATAATGTATTACCTCTTTCTTTTTTGAAGGGTAAATACAAAGAGGCGGTTAAGGAAAAGTTCCCATATTTCTACCCTCGTGATCTGATTTCCATATATGAGTCTATACATCTGCTTGCCCCCACACTCGTTTGACCCTCTAATCTTTGCCCGTGTCATCTGCCTTGGAACTAATGGCCAGATGTACTTTAAATAGACAGCTGTTAATCTCCAACTAACTTGCCATAGGACTTTGTATTACATCTCCATATAACAAATGTACTTGATCTCAGGTCAGTAAGGCCCTGGACAAACCAACTCCATTTCTCATTGTGAAGCTAGATATGGCAATGAGTGAAAAAGAGCTGGCATGATAGCACAGCTTAACTGGAAATCAGGTTAGGAGAACTGTATGTAAACCTGTTTCTTAGTTGGAAACAAAGTTTAGCAGGTTAAGGTGCAGTGAAATGTTTGTTATTCCAGTGTCAGCTCTATTAGTAAGCATGTCCATTCAAAAACACAGAAGCAAAACTAGAAGGAACAAGTAAAAAACAGGGTAATATGTTCCTTTAATTTACAATCTGACCAATGAAACAAAACAAAAAACCACCAGTAATTAAAACAAAATATTTTTGGGGGGTAACAGTAGCACCAGATGACCACATTTGTATCCCTCTTATCAGGGTGACCATGTTTGTATCTCTCTTATCAGATTGACCACGTTTGTGTCCATTGTCTCAGGGTGACCACGTTTGTGTCCGTTGTCTCAGGGTGACCATGTTTATGTCCGTTGTCTCAGGGTGACCACGTTTGTGTCCGTTGTCTCAGGGTGACCACGTTTGTGTCCGTTGTCTAAGGGTGACCACGTTTATGTCCGTTGTCTCAGGGTGACCACGTTTGTGTCCGTTGTCTCAAGGTGACCACGTTTGTGTACGTTGTCTCAGGGTGACCATATTTGTGTCCGTTGTCTCAGGGTGACCACGTTTGTGTCCGTTGTCTCAGGGTGACCACGTTTGTGTCCGTTGTCTCAGGGTGACCATGTTTGTGTCCGTTGTCTCAGGGTGACCACGTTTGTGTCCGTTGTCTCAGGGTGACCACGTTTGTGCCCATCGTATCAGAATGACCATGTTTGTGTCCAGTGTATTTTTGAGGACTGACGTCAGCGAAAGGATCCCCAAGCATGTGGTCCAGCCCACTCTAGACATGTTCGGGGACTGTTCAAGTGGAGATGGCACAACGCCAACCCAGCTAGCAGGGTCTTAGCACTGCTCTGCTGTAGTCTAGCCCTGCTTCCCTATATTTAGCCCTGCCAGATGATTGGGTTTCCTGTTCAGTAATAGCTAGGTCTCCTGTGGGAAATGTGTCTGCTTCTCTGTTTCTGACTCCCGCTGGCTAGCAACTTTCTGTTATCTAGCTCCTCTATGCTGCCTCTGGAAATGGGTCTCGTTATGTATCCAGGACAGACAGCCCACACCAACACACCTCATTACGCTACTGATGAATCAATGACCCATGTCCATGCTAGAGTTGATTCTGTATGAGGACAGCACAGCCCCCACAGGAAGTCCGAGTGAATTAATGAACACACTACGCGAAAACCCCCCACCATATTTCTATCACAACATAGTATCTGTCGCCCACCAAAAGAGCAACTTTGTCCAGAACATATTACATTTTACATCTCGACTTCTGCAACGCGTGAGTAGGTATTAACGAGGTCTAGGGATTAGTTATGCACTTATGTACTTAACTTCGTATAGCCTTTTCATAATAAACTCTAAGCCACATTCATGCAACAGGTTCTAAACCTGTCATAAACACTAGTTAATGTCTGTAGGCCAGGAACGTTCCTCTAAGTGTCTATTGTATTTTATGTCTTCTGTGGTGATGAAGATGTTCTGAAACAAATATTCTGAGCCACAACTGGAAGTCATTTTGCCAAAACACATTTGCAAACATGACTGAGTCTCACATTGTGTGTGTGTGTGTGTGTATATGTGTATGTGTGTGTATGTGTGTGTGTAGCCACAAACATACAGTTAATAGAAATCAGAACCATACATAGCTTTAGTGTGGAAGATAATAGAATTGACCTATAACCCCGTTTCCAAAAATGTTAGGACACTGCGTGAAATTCAAACTAAAAACAGAATGCAATGATGTCAAATCATTTATCTCTATATTTAATTTGAAAATAGTACAAAGACCACATATCAAATGTTGAAACTGAGAAATTTGATTTGAATTTGGAAAAATACTTGCCCATTTTGAATTTGATGTCAGCAACACATTTAAAAAAGTTAGAACAGAAGCATTTTCACCCCAATGTTGCATCACCTGTCATTTTAACAATACTCTGTAAGTGTTTGGGAACTGAGGAGACCAAATGCTGTAGTTTTGAAAGTGAAATGTATTCCCATTCTTGTTAGATAGAGGATTTCAGGTGCTCAACAGATCAGGGTCTCCTTTGTCATGTTTTTCATTTCATAATGCGCCAAATGTTTTCAATGAGTGACAGGTCTGGACTGCAAGTTTAGCACTCAGACTCTTTTGCTACAGAGCAATTCTGTTTCTAAAATGTGCAGAATGTGGTTTGCCATTGTCTTGCTGAAATAAGCAAGGTCTTCCCTGAAAAAGACCTTTGTTTGGATGGAAGCATATGTTTCTCCAAAACCTGTATGTATTGTTCAGCATGAATGGTGCCTTCACAGATGTGTAAGTCATCCATGCCACGTGCACTTATGCATCCCCATAACATTACAGATGTTGGCTTTTGAACTGTGCTCTGATAAGCCGGATGGTCCCTCTTCTCTTTAGCCTGGAGGGCGCGGCGTCCATGATTCACAAAAATTATTTCAATTTTTGATTTGTCAGACCAGTTTTACACTTTGCATCATTCCATTTTAAATGTTCTCGGGTCCAGAGAAGGCAGTGGCAGTTCTGGATTTTGTTTTTGTATGGTTTCTTCTTTGCATGGTAGAGTTTTAACTTGCATTTGTGGATGTTCACATTTGTGGATGTTTAATGCAGTGCCGCATGAGGGCCCAAAGATCACAACCATCCCATGTTGGTTTTTGGCCTTCTCCCTTGTGTACAGAGATTTATCCGGATTCTCTGAATCTTTTAACGATATTATGTACTGTAGATGATGAGAGCCCCAAACGCTTTGCAATTTCATGTTTTCCTTAAATTGTTGCACTCTTTGACCGGGCACTCTTTGCCCAGTGGAACCCTCCTCATCTTCTCTGGAATTATCTTTTAACTCCTAGTCATGTTACTGACCTGTTGAAAATTGACCTAATTAGCTGTGTGATATTCGACCAGGTTTAATTTTCTTGCATTACACAACTTTTCCATCCTTTTGTCCAAGGTTTTTTTAAATGTGTTGCTGGCATCAAATTCAAAGTGGGCACATATTTTTCAAGAAACAATAAAATCTCTCAGTTTCAACGTTTGATGTGTTGTCTTTGTACTATTCTTAATTGAATACGGTGTTTAGATCATTTGCACATCATTGAAAACTTTTTTTGATACTGAATTATAGAAGAAAGTACTGAATGCAAATATAGAAATCAAGATCATTCACTCCTTTTCATGTTCATACCAATAACGGTCAGCAATTTCTTAGTAATGTTCACTGAATTTTAACAGACTATTTCCCCTGGTGATAGTGACTACTTCCCAGAATCAGCATGGCTCTATTCCTGGCGGCCTGCACTTCTCCTTCCAAGCTGCATCAATCCATCCAATAATTGGTCATGCAGCCATGTACATTATAAACACCCACAGAGACATATTCCTAGTCCGAAGGGACGATGTAGAGAAAAAATACAGTTATCATATTACCAGTCTTTATCCACAGTGCCTCCATGTTCTGTTTCTTAAAATATTATATTACCCAGTCATGTGACTGATATTCTTTGCCATTGCTAATGATCTATTTTGCAGAGCTGTATTCCCTGGTTTGGTAGCTGGTCATGTGGCAGACTGAAAAACAGTCATCTGTACCAGCGCTGATACGCTTCACTCAAACCACTCATCTTCTTATCCATTAACCACCCCCCCACCACACACCCCCCACGCACACACACACACACACACACACACCTACATACGCATTCTCTGTTGAAAAATGTCAGTCTTGCAAATTGAGATACGTTAAGCTCATGCAAGTTACAGGAGGAAAAAAATATCACCTTGTCCCAGTCCACACAAGGTCTTTTAGATAATCACGCTGGTGTTACTGGACTCTACTGGACGCTATGTTTGAGTTTGAGAACGTTGATCCTCTCAGTCTGATCAACAAGCTACTACTTCAGTCGGCCTTACATGAAAATCTACTGTTGAGCACTATCCCCTGGAGAAGACATGTTCCTCTTCCCTATGATCATTTACTGTTGACTCTTTAGCAGATGCTCTCGTCCAGAGGTAATAGTACATGCATTCCAATAAGCCATCTGAAACCACAAGTTTATAGAAGACCTAATGTTCTGTGTACCTTGTTGCCAGTGGATGTTCTATTTGGGTCACTTTTTGGAGGTCTTGAAAAATGTTTGTCTTCCTTGTCATCTTTGTTTTTCTCCATCTCCTTCACACTGACTTCGCCACCTCCTGTCTCATAGGGCACTCTGGGAGAACTGCAGTTTTATCCCAAATGGCTCCCGGTTGTTTTTATAGTGCACTGGAAGTGGAAAAAAGGTGATTTGGGTCTCCTATCCTGTCCAGGACCAGAAGAGGTTCTGGTCAGGTCACAAGACATCCCACATGTGTCAGTGATCCTCCTCAAGGACCAGTGGGATTTTTATATAAATGAATAAATGTGGTTTAATCAGATGCCATGATGTTTAAAAGAAATGTCTGACTTGTTTGCACAGGATTAATTAAGGATGAATGAGTCTATAGAGTGTTAATTAGATGTCTCATGTTTTTTGTAGGAAGATTGATCCTTTAACAAGGATCAATATATTTTAGTCGTGCTAATAATAGTACTTGGTGCCCATGGCATTCATCTCTGTGGCATGTGTCTGCTGGTACACTACACTCTCCTGACCCCCACTACCACTTTCACAGACTGGTTAAAACGCTTGGCTCTGTGTGAGACGGAAGGTCAAGGACGGTCTGGTGTGGCCTGCCTCAGGCTGCTCCTGTCTGTACCCAAGTGGTGGTTATTTAAAGAGCTCCTTTACCCTTTCCTCCTACCACCAAGCACACACACCCACACCCACACACACACACACACACACACACACACACACACACACACACACACACACACACACACACACACACCCTCAACAGGGCTTTTATCCTCTTTATCCAACAACTTATAGACCCATGTGGACATGTGCAAACACACACACAGACTAACACACTTTTCCCGGAACCTACCGGCGGTCTGTCCAGACTTCCGACATGCTGGATTA
Organism: Esox niger; assembly: GCA_016801105.1. Classification (NCBI taxonomy): domain Eukaryota; kingdom Metazoa; phylum Chordata; class Actinopteri; order Esociformes; family Esocidae; genus Esox; species Esox niger. The sequence continues at coordinate 24,149 of JACXGJ010009428.1, forward strand.
ATTAATCTCCTTTCCGTCTGGATCCCAGAGCGTGTTCTGGAGGAGACGGGTCCCGGCCACTCCTGTCTGCTGGCTGCCTGCGGGCACAGAAATGGCAGCACTCGCCTATTCATCAACACCACTATGGGGTGAGAAACTGGCAAAGATAGAGTGAGCAGGAAGAAGTGAAGGAGAAAGAGAGGTGGATGAAAGCATGTGAGTGTGTGTGAGGAGGAGGACTGATTCTCTCTCTAGGGACATGATTAAAAACGGAGGTCTTCTCTGGTGACAGACATCCTGAAGTGTTCACTGGGAGAAGTGGGAGATGTTAAGGCAGGGGTGGGCACTCGGAGAATAGGGAGGGGTTAAGGCAGGGGTGGGGACTGGG
>JACXGJ010009429.1:0-24324 GCA_016801105.1 Esox niger
CGCCGCCTCCCCGGCCCGTCCCGGCCTCAGCGCCGCCTCCCCGGCCCGTCCCGGCCTCAGCGCCGCCTCCCCGGCCCGTCCCGGCCTCAATGCCTCTAGGCGTCTCTATGTAAGTTTGGTCTCCCCGATTGGAGGCAGGTGTAGATCGTTGCCTCCAATTGGGGAACACATTCATGTGAATGTTGGTCCACACTCTGTGTGGATCATTATGGTTTGTTGTTGCTTCTTAGCTATATACCCAGTCACGGTAAGCTGCTTTCATTTTGGTTCCTTTTATTTTAATAAAGAACTATGGCATACTACCTCTCTGTCTCTGGGCCTGTGTCCTTCTACAACCAGCTGTGTGACAGGGAGGCTGAATGTGTGTGCGTAATATAACAGTTGTTCTGTACGAGATAGAAGCGAGGATGGTTTCTGTAACAAACTATGAATATAAGGTTTATGTCAATAATTGCCATACAGGCAATTGGTTGTATGTCAGCAGGAAATACTATTAAAGGGTTGGGGCATTTCACTTTTAGACAACTATTAATTATTTATCATACCTAACACCAGAGAATGTGGATTTAGTAAATGTGTCAGTCCATGTTTAAAAATCCAGCTTTGTCATTCAACTACAACAGCAAAACTGTCTGTCTTTACACATTTACCTTTAAGGTTTCATAAATAAAATCTAAAATGTATCCTTGAGGTTTTCTACTCCCTTCTGAAAAGAATAGGTATGTCTTCTCAGGATAAACACACACCTACCAATGGAACAGCTTTAAGGTAGGCTTGGAAGTTGTCCAGTGTATTGTTGAGTTCTGCAAAGCTGTAATTGACACTCCCTTTCAGTGACTGGTTACTGAAGAACATGCAGATATTCCCTGTACTATATAGAGACACAAACAGACACACAAAGGAACATTTATTATCATTATTTTACTTCATTTCAAAATGCTCATCCATGTTTTCTATATTTGGGAATATTTTCTTGGGACAAAAATGTATTTCCATTCAAAATGCATATTTGACTAACCCCTGACCCCTAACCCTGATTTTAACCATAATTCTAACTGCTAAGTCTAAAACAAAATGTTCTCACTTATTAGATTTAGTACAGGTTAACAATTTTGACAATTATTAACCAATATTTTGCCAGTTAAATATGCTAAGAACACCTTATTTACATTAACAATATGGGAGCAGGGACTGACAAAAAGGCTGTTTTTTCACCTCATAGGCTGGTGATGTTACCACTTACAGTATAACTAGCGTGGTAAGTAGTGTAGCGCAGTAGAATTCTCTTCTGTGACAGTCAACAGCTTTATTTTGTTGCTGGTACATGTGTCCTCCACAGTTTCCACAACAACGACAGCAGGCCAGGAAGAACCCGACCAGTGGCATCAGTATAATGTACACAACCCCTATGGCAGCACACACTAGGAAACCAACTTCATAGAGAAGGACCTGAGAATATACAGACATAGGTTACCAAACAAGGACAAAGACTTAACACCCAAAACAAAGAATATACCTAAACTTGTAATTGAAATTGTGCAATGTAAAGCATACAAATGTGCTCCTTATATCAGATTGTCCAGTTTGAGTTAAAAAACATTTAGCCTGGATTATTAAATGGGTGGTCTGCATAAAATACACTTTTTTTTTTTATTGAATGCAAAACTTTGCCTGGTCCAGAAAAAATCTCCCCAATACCTATTGTTCCTGTGATGAGGAATTATGATCTTCAAGAACTAATGTTATACTTATTGTTGTCTAGAAAGCAAACAACTGTATGAACAGAATGCAAATCCGGTAGCCAAACAAACAAATCTTTTTACCAGATGCAAATTGTCCAGACCCCTGATGTGGACGAGGTGCCATATTAAGCTCCCAAACAATGTTATTTACCTAGTAACTAACATGGCACTATCCATCAAACTGCTGCTGATAATAGAATTGTTTTAGTGCCAGCGTGAAATAATTCTAGTTGCATACTAACAAATGAATGAAAGAAAAAACTGGAAGGACATACAGAACCAGACTTCGTACGTCACCACTTATTTCACTCCAATACACAACTGAGCGAGACATTGTCTTTAGACCTCAATAGGCACTTTGCTTAGTTTACTTGATATAAACCTCATTCATATATACACACACACACACACACACACACACACACACACACACACACACACACACACACACACTCGCTCGCTCATTCACTCTACTCACCTCTTTGTTGCTGTTCTGGTCTTTGTAAATATTGCCTTTTGCATTCACAAATTTCAACAGCAAATCTAGAAGAATGGGACAAAATGAGGTGAGAAAGATGGATCTGAATATGGACTAGATAAACCATATCTATAGCTAGAAAAAATTAGGAGACCACAGCATCTTTTCCTTTCCTTTCAAAAAAAGTTTAAAATGAAAGTTTTGATTGAGGAACAGAAGGGTTAAAATTAAGAGACCACTGCAAATTGAAAACTTCTGATCCTCACTCAAAACCCTCCTTTTCAACTTTTTTGGAAAGGAAAGAAAAAGGGGCAGTTGTCTATAAATTTCTTTCCAGAGCTGTAAAATACATTTTCAGTTTTTTCTTCGTATATGTTTAGACACACATGAACAAAAGTCAGACACCTGCCAAAAATGATATCAGCATTGTTGTACCTTCAGTATAGAGTACTGAAGTGCCATTGATCAAAACAAAAAAGTGCTTAATATCAAAGTGAAAAGTAAAATCTGCCAATTGTTCAATATTAATTACAAACAGAAAAAAGAAAACAATTGTTTGCATAATTTTCAGCCCCATCACTATGACACACCTGAGTGGGCTGCAGTGCAAACAGTTGTCTTTTAGAAGTCATGTAATTAATTGTAATTAGTTAAATACACATGTTACTGGGAGGTCACACAGTGTTGTCTGCCGTGAGCAGGGTGAACGCAAGCAAGGCTGCTGGTCCCAATGGGGTCCGCTGGCTTGTGCTCAGAGTGTGTGCTGGGCAGCTGGCTAAGGTCTTTACCAAAATCTTTAACATGTCATTGGCCCAAGCGGTTGTCCCAACGTGCTTCAAGACCACAATCATTGTGCCAGTGCCGAAACAGACGACCGCGTCTAACCTGAATGACTTCCAACTGGCTGCACTCAAACCCACAATCTTGAAGTGCTTCGAAAGACTTGTTCTGGCTCACCTTAAGTCCTGCCTCCCCAACACTGGATCCCTACCAGTTTGCTTATCAGTTGAACAGGTCTACAGAAGATGCTATCTCCACGGATCTACACTCTTCGCTGACCCACCTGGACAAAACCAGGTGAATGCTATTCATAGACTTCAGCTCACCATTGAACACAGTCATCCCGTCTAGGCTGGACAACAAACTCTATGACCTGGGGATCATCCCCTCTCTCTGCAACTGGACTTTGGACTTCCTAACCAACAGACCCCAGTCAGTCAAGTTAGACAACCTCACCTCCTCCACCCTGATCCTGAACAAGGCTGTGTGCTGAGCCCTCTCCTGTACTCCCTCTTAATCAAGTGACTGTGTTCCTGTACACAGTTCCAACACCATTGTCAAGTTTGCAGACAACACCACAGTGTTAGGCCTGATTAGTGACAATGATGAGTCAGCCTACAAGGAAGAGGTCATGCGCATGGCAGCATGGTGCACTGACAACAACCTGACCCTCAACCAAGGAGCTAATTTTGGATTACAGGAAGTCTAAAGGCTGCAGCCTTGCCCCAGTTCTCATCAAAGGCACTGAGGTGGAGCGTCTGCTCCAATTCCTAGGTGTACACATCTCCGAGGACTCCTCCTGGACCCTCAACACCTTAGCCGTGGTCAAAAAGGCGCTTTTTGAGGAGTCTGAAGAAAGCACGCCTGTCCACCAAGATTGTGAACTTATGAACTTCTACCGCTGCACAATCAAGAGCATTCTGACAAAACTGCACCACACTGTGGTTAAGCAGCTGCTGCATAGCCGACTGGAAGGCCCTGCAACGTGCATCAGGCAGGTAGTAGAGGTCTCTTTGGTCCTGCATCAGCAGGCTTAGAAACAGTTTCTTCCCATCTACTGTAACACTGCTTAATGCTGTGATCCAGAGAACTCTGTGAACACAGTGACCCATCACTTGCTATACCTCTCTACTCCCATGTACTAATCTGACACTGCCTTGCTATGCCTGATAATGGATGTTTTCAGTTGTTAGAGATGATTCTCTACCTCAAGAACCTCACCGCTGCTATCCCTGTATTTCAGTTGCACATATAGTCCTGCCTCTTTACAAATTGAGAAATGCCATTGTGCCTGCATTTTTACAGCTGTTACACATGCATGTCTACCTTGGGACCTCATTGCTGCTATCTGCATCTCGGGTGCACATGCTACCTTAATACATCACTCCTTCATTTGCCTCATTTGCACATCTTGAATGCCATGTTGAAATGGCAATTTTTACCCAAACAACTTATTCTATTTGTAACATACACTATACCTAATACTTGTACAATTTCTGCCCACCTCTATTTGGCTTATTGCAAATTTAATATTGCTCATCTACACATTCCCCATGTAATAAACATACAGCGACCACTGCACCTTTTTCTTGCTTTTCCAAAAAAGTCAAAAAGGTTTTGAGTGAGAAACAGAATGGTTGAAATTAAGAGACTACTGCAAATTGCACGCTTCTGTTCTTCACTCAAAATGTTCCTTTACCACTGCTTTGGAAAGTGAAGAAAAAAGTGCAGTAGTCTCTTAATCTTTTTCTGGAGCTGTATATTTAATACTTTTAAATACTTGTACATTTCTGTCCTCTATTTGCACTCCTGGTTAGATGCTAACTGTATTGCATTATACTGTACTTATACTGTTCAATGACAATGAAGCTGAATCTAATCTAAAATAGGAACATTATATATAAACCATTATATTTCTCACTTTGACAGTGTTTGCTTTGACCCGTGGCAAAAACTCCTAATTAAATAAATGTTGATTAAATGTTGGTACACAATTAAATCTGGAAAGGTCCAAGGGGGATGAACACTTTTGTGTATTGGACCGACAATATATACACCAACATAGATTAAACTAAAGGAGAGTATAAGAAAGGTTTGTTTTGCTCAGACATCAGTTGGCTGGAACATGCAAAATGGTCAAGAGCAGAAAAGTCAGTCATCCATTTTTTTCAATGGGATTTCGAACTGAAAGGGTCTTTAGCAAGCAAGCAAGTTTATTTATATCGCACAATTCATACATACAAGCAATTCAATGTGCTTTAAAGTGAAAATAAAAAGAATGCTATAGAATTAAAACAGTCAGCTCAATCATCAGCAGATTGTTATATTTACACAGAGGTTATTCCTCGGATTGCACCAGAACTTGCAATACAATTGGTTAAAAGATAACAAAATATACATTTAACAACAAAATAAATCTAGAAGAGAAATATAAAATACAGCATAATAATAAAACATAGAATATATTATTTTAAATAGAATATAAAAACACAGGAAGCTATATAAGCTGTAAGACTAAACAGCGCTGTTATAAAAACATAGGAAGCTATAAGGCTCACAGTGTGGTTAAGTTTAAGAGGTCAGTCATAGGCATGTGAAAAGAGAAGTGTTTTTAACCTGGATTTAAAAATGGACACGTTTGTAAATTCTTCTGGTCGGTTATTCCAGTTGTGTACAGCATAACTGCTAAACGCAGCTTCTCCGAGTTTAGTTTGGACTCTACTAGCTGAGTTCATGGATCTAAGAGCCCTGCTCGGTTTATATTCTTCAAACATATCAGAAATGTATTTAAGTCCTAAACCATTCAGAGATTTATAAACTAGAAGTACCACTTTAAAGTCTATTCTGTAACTGACCGGAAGCTAATGCAAAGATTTAAGAACCGGAGTGATGTGTTCTGTCCTCTTGGTCCACTCTAGCGGCTGCAGCTGTTTTACAGTCTTTTGGAGGAGTCCAGTTAAGAGGCCATCACAGTAGTCAACACTACTAGAAATAAAAGCATGGATGTGCTTCTCTTTAGGCATTTGATGGAAGTGAGATGAAAAATGTTTTGGGCTAAAGGATTCAAGGAAGGATTGAGGACAGGAGGTACTGTTTTTCTAACTAGCAGTAGACTTTTGTAGTTAGTACTGAATTTGATGGGCAGCCATTAAAGTTCTTTGATGATGCCACGACTAGAGCTATTTATTTTTATTAAATTAAAAAATTAATACATTCTCTGAAAGCTGCCAGAGTTTTCTTATGTTTTTTCTTAATGTTCTAGGAACACAAAATAAACTGTTAATAGACTTTAATTCAGCATTCAGCACTATTGCTCACTTGAACCAACTTTTCCCTTGACCACTTTGTGCAATTTGATGCTGAACTTTTTGATGTGCAGTCCTTGTGCTGTAAGGATTGGAACAATACCTCCAACTCTCTGACATTTAACACTGGGATCCTTCAAGGTGTGGCATCAGCCCTCTAGTGTACTCCCTTTTTACAAAACTGTGTGGTTCTGCATGACCCCAAGAAGGTCAAGTTTGCATGTACACTACTGCGGTTATAGGTCTGATAAACAACAATAGGTCAGCCTACAGGGAAGAAAACAGCCATCATGCTAAGACAACAACCTCTACCACAACATCAGCTAAACAAATGAGCTGATTGTTGACTTTGGGAAACAGAGTAGAGGACACCCAAATCCAGATCACCAGGGCTTCCTGTAGAATCAACAGTTTTAATTTTTTCTGCATTTACAGAACCACTTGTCATGGCCCATCAACTGTTGTCAAAACGGTATTGCTACTGCTGCAGCAACAAGAGTATCCTGACTGGCTGCATGACAAAGTAATGATTTTTGATGACTTTGTAATTTCAATGACAGGTACAGTTGTGCTTATAACTTTGCATTCCCTGGCAGAAATTGTGAAAATATGACTGATCATGGAAAGAAACTCCTCCTTTTTAAATCATGATGATAACAGAAATCATCCAAAGGCCCTGATCAAAAGTTTACATACCCTTGAATGTTTTGCCTTGTTACAGATACACAAGGTGATACACACAGGTGAAAATGGCAAATAAAGGTGAAAAAACCACACCCTGTGGCTTTTTACAATTTGCATTCTTCCAGCACAACAATGACCCAAAGCACAAGGCCAGGTTTACCCTCCAGTGGGTACAGCAGAAAAAGGTACAGCAGAGAGGCCATCAGTCTCCTGACCGCACTACTTGAAATCATGGGCAGGGCGGAAAAAAAACTACCATTAAAATTATAGACTGATCAGTTCATTGTCAGTGGGCAAATATACACTCTCAGTAGGAGATCAAATGCTTTTTCCCTCACTGTAGTCTTTCTTCTCAGGCATTCAGCCAATATCAGATACGGAGAGTGAAGAGAGACAGAAAGACAAAGAGAAAGATGGCTATAGAGAAACATTTGATCTGATATTGTTTTTATAATTTTTTTATTTACCTTTATTTACAGTGCAGTGAAAAAGCATTTGCCCTCTTATGTTGCTCTCTTACAGAAAATATAATTTTTATCAATTATTCATTTACCTTTAGAGTGCCTTAAACGCATTGCCCCCTTCCTGATTTCATTTATTATTGCATATTTGTCACACTGAATGGCTTAACATCTTCATACTAAATGTACAACTTTTTCCAAAGAAGTTGGGATGCTGTGTGAAATTTAATCCCAATATTCAATAGAACATTGTGTAAAGACAACATACATTATTAAATGTTGAAACTAAGACTTTTATTGGTTCTTGAAAAATATATGCTCACTTGAATTTGATGACAGCAACACGTGTCAAAAGGTTGGCACAGGGGAATGTTTACCACTGTGTTGCATTACGTGCAGAATGTGGTTTGGCATTGTCTTGCTAAAATAAGCAAGGCCTTCCCAGAAAAATACGTTGTTTGGATAACAGCATATGTTGCTCCAAAACCTGTAAATATGGTTCAGCATTAATGGTGCCTTCACAAATGTTCAAGTCACCCATGCCATGTCCCATATTATCATCGATGTTGGCTGGGTGAAGAACAGAATACAAACAAAACTAAACAGTGATTGATATATTGTATTTGTACTATTTTCTATAGAATATAGGGATTAAATTAATTGCACATCATTGCATTCTGTTTTTCATTTTACACAGCATCCAAACTTTATTGTATTTATCAGAAATTCATTGTAGACACTGTTAATGTGGCAAATGACTATTGTAGCTGGAAACGGTTAATGTTTAATGGAATATCTACATATGCGTACCGAGGCCAATTATCAGCCAAAATCAGTCCTGTGTTCCAATAGCACGCTGTAATTTTTTAAAGGCTATGTGATCAATATAAAACTCTTTTGCAATTATGATAGCACATCTGTCCTGACTATATACAGTGGGAAGAACAAGTATTTGATAAACTGCTGATTTTGCAAGTTTTTCTACTTACAAAGCAATGGTTAGGTCTGACATTTTTATCATAGGTACACTTCAACTGTGAGAGACGGAATCTAAAACAAAAATCCAGAAAATCACATTGTATGATTTTAAAATAATTCATTAAAATGTTATTGAATGACATAAGTATTTGACACATCAGAAAAGCAGAACTTAATATTTGGTACAGAAACATTTGTCTGCAATTACAGAGATCACACGTTTCCTGTAGTTCTTGACCAGGTTGGCACACACTGCAGCAGGGATTTTGGCCCACACCTCCATACAGACCTTCTCCAGATCCTTCAGGTTTCGGGGCTGTCGCTGGGCAATACGGACTTTCAGCTCCCTCCAAAGATTTTCTATTGGGTTCCGGTCAGGAGACTGGCTAGGCCACTCCAGGACCTTGAGATGCTTCTTACGGAGCCACTCCTTAGTTGCCCGGACTGTGTTTCGGGTCATTGTCATGCTGGAAGACCCAGCCACGACCCATCTTCAATGCTCTTACCAAGATCTCGCGATACATGGCCCTATCCATCCTCCCCTCAATACGGTGCAGTCATTCTGTTCCCTTTGTAGAAAAGCATCCCCAAAGAATGTTTCCACCTCCATGCTTCAGGGTTGGGATGGTGTTCTTGGGGTTGTACTCATCCTTCTTCCTTCAAACACGGCAAGTAGAGTTTAGACCAAAAAGCTCTATTTTTGTCTCATCAGACCACTTGACCTTCTCCCATTCCTCCTCTGGATCATCCAGATGGTCATTGGCAAACTTCAGATGGGCCTGGACATGCGCTGGCTTGAGCAGGGGGACATTGCGTGCGCTGCAGGATTTTAAACCATGACAGCGTAGTCTGTTACTAATGGTTTTCTTTGAGACTGTGGTCCCAGCTCTCTTTAGGTCATTGACCAGGTCCTGCCGTGTAGTTCTGGGCCGATCCTTCACCTTCCTCATGATCATTGATGCCCCACGAGGAGAGATCTTGCATGCAGCCCCAGACCGAGGGAGATTGACCGTCATCTTGAACTTCCTCCATTTTCTAATAATTGCACCAACAAGTTGTTGCCTTCTCACCAAGCTGCTTGCCTATTGTCCTGTAGCCCATCCCAACCTTGTGCAGGTCTACAATTTTTTTCCTGATGTCCATACACAGCTCTCTGGTCTTGGCCATTGTGGAGAGGTTGGAGTCTGTTTGATTGAATGTGTGGACAGGTGTCTTTTATACAGGTAACGAGTTCAAACAGTTGCAGTTAATACAGGTAATGAGTGGAGAACAGGAGGGCTTCTTAAAGAAAAACTAACCGGTCTGTGAGAGCTGGAATTCTTACTGGTTGGTAGGTGATCAAATACTTATGTCATGCAATAAAATGCAAATTAATTATTTAAAAATCATAATGTGATTTTCTGGATGTCTGTTTTAGATTCCGTCTCTCACAGATGAAGTGTACCTATGGTAAAAATGACAGACCTCTACATGCTTTGTAAGGAGGAAAACCTGCAAAATCAGCAGTGTATCAAATACTTGGACTCCCCACTGTAAGTAATAAACTGTCAGTCTTTAGACTTATTCAGCATCTAGAGCATCAGCAATTGCGGGTTAAATTATAGGCTCAAAATGGCCAGAAACAAAGACATTTCTTCTGAAATGTGTCAGTCTATTAGTTTTCGGAGAAATGAAGGCTATTCAATGTGAAAAACTGTCAAGAACCTAAAGATTTTTTACAATGTTGCGTACTACTTCCTTTACAGAACAGTGCAAACTGGCTCTAACCAGAACAGAAAGAGGAGTGGGAGGACCCAGTGCACTACGACAAATACAGCTCCAGAAAATATACCACTGCACCTTTTTCTTTCCTTTCCAGAAAAGTCGAAAAGGAAGGTTTTGAGTGAGGAACAGAAGGGTTAAAATAAAGAGACCACTGCAAATTGAATGCTTCTGTTCCTAACTCAAAACATTCCTTTTCAACTTTTTTGGAAAGGAAAGAAAAATGTGCTGTGTTCTCTTAATTCCCAGAGCTGTTTATTAATAATTGTCACGTCCCCGCCGCCGCAAGCACACAGCAGAGGGTGCCTGCGCTCCTGAGTTTCAGTGCGCACCAAGTCACACACCAGTCACTAATCACCACTCACACACCTGTCCCCATTCACCTCATCACCACTCATACAAATACAACTCCCTGCCACTTCTCCCCTGCCGGATCAATGGTTTATGCACGCATACCACATCTCGCACTCTCTGCGAACAGACTTCCCGTGTACCGACCTATCGCCCGTTCCCGACTATTCTGCCTGAACCTTGTCTGTACGTCTGTTCCCCGCCCGAGATCTCTCGCCTGTCCACGACAATTCTGCCTACTCCCTGACTGTACTGCTGCCGCCCGCTCGTTTACCGACCACCTGCCCGTCCCCGACTACTCTGCCTGCTGCTTGTCTGTGCTTTCGATCTTGCTACATAAGACGTCTGGCTGCCCGTTCCCGTACCCACTACCTGTCAGGGCTCTGTTCCTCCTTTGTCCGCACTTGGATCCTTACCTGCAGTCTTGACAATAATATTAATAATAATACATTTTAATTGTATTGCACTTTACATTTTATCAATTTCAAAGTACTACAGGACAAGTAAAGATTAAAAAAAATCAAGGGCCATAAATTTATTAAAAGGCTTTTTTTAAAACATCTGTTGTCTGAGGAGCCCTCAGGTGGTCAGGGAGAGCGTTCCACAGCCTCGGAGCAACAGATGAAAAAGCCCTATCACCCATGGTGCAGAGCTTGGGTCTGGGGGTTTGGAGGGTGTTTATGGTTGCAGATCGGAGGGTACGTGAGGAGGTCCGTAAAGGCACTGGCGAGTAAGGAGGGAGACCTTATATTCAATTGGGACAGGGAGGCAGTGAAGAGATTTCAGGATGGGGGTTGATGTGATCATGTTTACGCACCCTCATAAAGATCCTGGCAGCACTGTTTTGGATGTATTGACGTTTCTGGATACTCTTGCCAGAAATCCCAACGAGGAGTGCATTACAATAATCCAGCCTGGACGAGATAAATGTGTAGACGAGCTTCTCTACATCTGCCAGGGTGGGTGTTGGACAGAGTTTGGCGATGTTCTTGAGGTGGTAGAATTATGTCTTACAGAACTTTCTGATGTGGGTGTTGTTGAGTGTCAATTTTAACACCCAAGTTGGTGACAGATGTGGAAATGGAGATGTATTGGCCAGAGAAAGTGATATTGGTGATGGTGGAAAGGCGGTTCTGATGTAATCCATTTTTTAACTGTTTAGCTGAAGGAAGTTGAGTTTCATCCACCCCTCGATCTCCTCGGAGCAGTTGGTCAGTGTAGATGTTGGCAGGGAAGCAGAAAAGGAGGGGGTGGTCCTAAGGTAGATCTGTGTGTCATCAGCATAACAATGGAATGATATACCATGTCTGCAAATTACTTTTCCAACGGGGAGCATGTAGATGGAGAAAAGTGTGGGGCCCAGCAGAGCCCTGAGGGATGCTGCAGGCGATGTTGTAGGTGTGTGATTTGGCTTTGCCCAAGGCGACGTGCTCTGTTCTGCCAGTAAGGTATGAGATAAACCATTTATGAAAATGTTCTGAGTTCAATGGTGTATTGCAGGCGGTGGAGAAGGATGTTGGGGTCAACTGTACCAAAAGCAACTGTTGAGTCCAAGAGGATGTGTAGAGATGGGGAAACAGTATCTACTGCCATCAGGAGATTGTTGGTTACCCTGACAGGCTGTTTCTGTGCTATGACCAGGGCGGAAACCAGGCTGAAACTTTTCAAATATGTTATTGTGTTTAGTGTCTAGTTTGAGAAACAGATGCCTCTTAGGTCCTGAACTCACACATGAACATGCCAGATGCACTGATATATTTTTGGGGACTTTCAATGTACACTAGAATATTTCCTCTCATGTGCCAATCACAAGTATATTACACTCATATGCTGTCACGATTAGTGTAGTGGTAGAGGAGGAACAGGGCGCAGTCGATTTGGCAGTCTATGTTGATCTTTTATTTAAACAAACACTGAGCACTGTAAAACAAAATGAATGAAAATAAAGGTTTACACACAAAACGACACTCAACACTGATGGGAACAAACGAAGACATGGAACCATGACCGACAAATGAGGGGAGCAGAGGAGCAACATTAAACACATACTAATGAGGGATCAGGTGTGGGTAATGGCTACAGACAAGACACATGACAAGTCCGGGATGTGTTCGTGGGTAATGGGAATGCTGGAAACGCGGGAGATGATGGAGCCGTTCGTCACCTCACCATCACAGTACCCCTCCCCCCCAAAGCCCTGGCTTCCAGACGGGGCAGAAAACACAAACCCAGGAAAGGGCGGGCAGTAGAAAGCCTAACTCCTACCAACCCGGCAGAGGAGGCGGGGCCGGCAGCACGGGCAGGGGAGGAGGGGCTGCCGGGAGGGCAGGGGCGGCTGAGCGGCCGGGACAGGAGACTCTGGGGCCGGAGAGGGCCGTTGCTGCAGCTGGGACAGGAGACTCCTGGGCAGGAGAGGGCGGCACGGACTCAGGTGGCAGCCAGTCCTCGGCTAGCGGCGGCCAGTCCTCGGCACGGGCGGCAGAGGCTAGTCCTCGGCGGGCAGCGGCAACGGCAGCGGCGGCCAGTCCTCGAAGGGTTCTGACTGCGGTGAAAACAGGGCAACAGGGGGCGCTGGCTGCGGCTCCTGGGCAGCAGGGGGCACTGGCTGCCTTGCCTCTGGGACACCCACCACTGGTGCCTCCGGGACCTGGGTAGATGGTATTACCCAGGTCCCCAATGAGAACTGGTACAGCGGGTCGTGGAAGCCGGGCCAGTCCTCGCTCCTTCCGACATCCAGGAACCGCTCCGAGAGCCCCTCCAGTGGTGGGACATACTCCCACTCCCTGCAGGCCGTCTGGAGTATGGACTCTGCTTGCCCCCATAGCACCCCCCAAAATGATTTTGGGGCTGACTTACGACCGGTTGGCGACATCGCCTCCGTCGCCTTCCCCTCCTGGGTTGGTGTTGAGCTGGCCAGGAGTACAGCGGGTGACAGTAGGGGTTCTCCTTCTCGGTGCCGCTGGCCAACTGAGTTGTTCCCCTAACGTCCATCTCTGCCGCGCCTTTTCTTGGTCCTCAATTGGGTCGGTCATTCTGTCACCACTATACCATATTCAATACTTCTACCCATATTGTGCATTTTCCCAATCCTACTCCTAAATTGTTGCTAGTTTACTTTGTTATGTATATTATTATATTATTGCCATACAGTGGGGCAAATAAGTATTTAGTCAGCCACCAATTGTGCAAGTTCTCCCACTTTAAAAAGATGAGAGAAGCCTGTAATTTTCATTATAGGTACACTTCAACTATGAGAAGACAAAATTTGAAAAAATTATCCAGTGAATCACATTGTAGGATTTTTTATGAATTTATTGGTAAATTCCTCAGTAAAATAAGTATTTGATCACCTAAAAACAAGCAAGATTTCTGGCTCTCACAGACCTGTAACTTCTTCTTTAAGAGGCTCCTCTGTCCTCCACTCGTTACCTGTATAAATGGCAACTGTTTTAACTTGTTATCAGAATAAAAGACACCTGTCCACAACCTCAAACAGTCACACTCCAAACTCCACTATGGCCAAGACCAAAGAGCTGTCAAAGGACACCAGAAACAAAATTGTAGACCTGCACCAGGCTGGGAAGACTGAATCTACAATAGGTAAGCAGCTTGGTGTGAAGAAATCAACTGTGGGAGCAATTAGAAGAAAATGGAAGACATACAAGACCACTAATAATCTCCCTCGATCCGGGGCTCCACGCAAGATCTCACCCCGTGAGGTCAAAATGATCACAAGAACGGTGAGCAAAAATCCCAGAACCACACAGGGGGACCAAGTGAATGACCTGCAGAGAGCTGGGACCAAAGTAACAAAGCCTACCATTAGTAACACACCACGCTGCCAGGGACTCAAATCCTGCAGTGCCAGACGTGTCCCCCTGCTTAAGCCAGTACATGTCCAGGCCCGTCTGAGGTTTGCTAGAGAGCATTTGGATGATCAAGAAGAGGATTGGGAGAATGTCATATGGTCAGATGAAACCAAAATAGAACTTTTTGGTAAAAACTGAACTTTTCGTGTTTGGAGGAGAAAGAATGCTGATTTGCATCCAAAGAACACCATACCTTCTGTGAAGCATGGGGGAGGAAACATCATGCTTTGGGACTGTTTTTCTGCAAAGGGACCAGGACGACTGATCCGTGTAAAGGTAAGAATGAATGGGGCCATGTATTGTGAGATTTTGAGTGAAAACCTCCTTCCATCAGCAAGGGCATTGAAGATGAAACGTGGCTGGGTCTTTCAGCATGACAATGATCCCAAACACACCGCCCAGGCAACGAAGGAGTGGCTTCGTAAGAAGCATTTCAAGGTCCTGGAGTGGCCTAGCCAGTCACCAGATCTCAACCCCATAGAAAATCTTTGGAGGGACTTTGAAGTCCGTGTTGCCCAGCGACAGTCCCAAAATATCACTGCTCTAGAGATCTGCATGGAGGAATGGGCCAAAATACCAGCAACTGTGTGTTGAAACCTTGTGAAGACTTAAAAAAAAACGTTTGACCTCTGTCATTGCCAACAAAGGGTATATAACAAAGTATTGAGATTAACTTTTGTTATTGACCAAATACTTATTTTCTACCATAATTTACCAATAAATTCATTAAAAATTCTACAATGTCATTTTCTGGATTTTTTTTCCTAATTTTGTCTCTCATAGTTGACGTATGTTATCACTTTATTTTTTGCCATATTCTTAGCTTTAAATATTCTTCTTAATTCTTACTATGTAGATGTCAGGTGATATGTCACAAGAATTTCATTATGCAGGATGACGCAGTGTTATTTGCTACATTTGACAAACTTGAAAAACTTAACTGGCAGCTTCATTAACACTAGAACCACCAAATGCCTATGTCAGTTGATGAGTTTGTAATTAAAATAAAACTGACATTTTGAAAGGTACACCCTCCTCCTTCCATGACTTTTCCTAAATAGGCATATATTACACTGTTCCATTGAAAGAATTCTAAAACTATTTAGTCTATTTACCAGTTTTTTACCCGGTTTTTCCGACATAATGTATAGTGTATTATGCTGAATAATTATTCACGAATGAAATACCATGTATATTGTTTAACAGTCGCCAATTATAAATTCAACAAAGTCTCTCTATTGTCTCTCTTTGAATTTTCACTGCTTATTTTACTGATGATTCATATTCTACAATTTATTAGGCTAAATTATTATTCACAAAACCAAATCTTATATACCAGTAATCTACCAGTTTCAACGGTGGAAGGCCCTCTCCATGAGGCCGGGGCACCCTCCACCAACGTTGGAGACTGTCGAGGGACAGGTGTATACCGTCCGGTACATTCTCAATTCGCGGCCGCAGCGTGGTGGCCTCCAGTACCTCATGGATTGGGTGGGGTATGGCCCTGAGGAGGAGTGCTGGGTCCCGGCTCGGGACGTCCTTGATCCTACACTTCTTCAGGATTTCTACCACCGCCGGGCGACACGTGCTCCGGGTCGCCCTCAGGGTCGGGGGGATACTGTCACGGCTTCCACTCCTGGATCTTCCCCTGCTGGTGCGCCTGGGCTCCTGCAGTTGGTGTCCCCGGCTTTCTGAAGCCACCGCCCCTCACCAGTCATTATTACTAGGCGCACCTGTTTCTAGTTATGATCTTAGTGTAGGTGAATATCTGTCTGTCGGTTAAGTTGGCGTTCTGTGGATAATTGTTTTGTCGTCAACGCTCCATGTGTGTATAGGACTACTTTGTGCCAGTCCGTTCAAATATTGCCGGGATCTCTGTTTTAGTCGGTATATTTGTTGTTACCTGCTTTCCCCTACTGAGCTTGCCTAAGCTTAATAAATAAAAGAACCAAAGCAAGCCACCCTACTGCGTCTGACTCATGTCTTCTGCATCAGTGTGTGACAGGAACAAGGAAAATAAGAGGGCACAACTGGTGCAGTGGTTTAAATTACTGCCTCATAATACGGTTGCATTATTGAGGCAAATTATTTAAATCATGGTTGCTGTGCCATACAAAAATGCCCAGGTGTCCAGCATTGCATGTCACAAATTGGCTATTCAGGGTGGACGGGTAAATTACAGACCTCATCTCGCCTTGCCTTGCCTCAACTCAGACCTTTTCTAATCTCGCTGTTGGTCGTTAATGCCAAGAGCACTCTGTTCTAGGATGGGTTTCTCCAGGGCAAAGCAACGTGTGTGCATGTATCTAAGACCTTAACTGGTCATAACAAAGAAACAGTCGTTAAAAAAAAGACCCAGCACTGAAACTGACAACAGTGGATTATTGTCTACGGGTCAATTGTGTTTCTCCACTGTACTTTCTGGATAAAATATTATAAGTCACTCATTACTGAAAAGAAATGGGAAACAAACACTGTGTCTATTAACTGATAAAATAGTTAAATATTATTAGCCTGACCCACCACACACAAAAGACAGACTGATTAGCTAGTCAGGTTACCAGTTTCTATGGTTAAAATGTACAAGTTAGCACTAATGCTTTATCTATAGATATGCTTAACTGATCACTAATTATATCAACCAGTATGCACAGATGTTAGACCTTTTAATGCGTTGGAGCAAAGGAAAATATGAAGTTCCAGATTTACAGGAATTAACTGTTATAGCGCTGTTGTAATGCCCCTATGTAAATTAGCCTCTGTATAAATTCCCCTATGTAAATTGGCCTTGTACTGAATTGAAATCATGGTTACAGAGGACTAAGTCAGTATGAGGTCATACTACAGACTACATTAAAAAAAGTGAACATTCCTTTATCGGACAGTAAAACATTATTTTAGAGCAGTACATTACATTTTAACCAGCAGATGCACCCTTAGACTGACCTTTGGGGAAGGGGTTTGGCTGCACGGTGTGCAGGAAAGACTGGACCACCCTGGACATGAAGCCTTTGTCTGTCCCTGGGATTGACCAGTACTCTGGTTGGGTCAGATTCAAGAGTTCTTCTCCCTTAGCACAGGAGGCAGTGGGCTGGGCCAAGCTGGGCCCCAGGAGCAGAGCCCAGATCCAGGCCAACAATACCCCTACCCAAACACTCCTAAATAGTCCCATCACTGCAGGTGCAGACAGGGCTGGAGGGCAGTCTAGTAAGGCTGTAGAAAGTAGATATGGATCACCTCATCGCATTACCTCTGTCAATGGGTCTGCAAATACAAAGAGAGACACCAGGGGTGAAACACAATGTGAGGAGGGAAGTGTCAAAGAAAACACAAAAGTAGAGTTTTCTGAAAGGGTGCCTAAGGAGAAAAGGAAATACAATCTATGTATTATATAGTGAAGGTGTGTAGTCATTGTAACTTGCCTTAAGAAAAAATTAAGAGACCACTGCAACAGAAGCATTTAATTTGCAGTGGTCTCTTAATTTTAACCGTTCTGTTCGTCACTCAAAACCTTCTTTTTCTACTTTTTGGAAAGGAAAGAAAAAGTGATCACTTAACTTTTTATGGAGCTGTATGACTAAAGAAATGAGGGAAAAGTGCCCCATAGTATGAAAAATGAAACTATTCATGACTAGACATTACCAAGAAAACCATCCAATGTTTATAGAAAAACAATGTTTCTCTCTATAGGACATCTGACACAGCAAACAACATCTCTACTGTTTAGTATTGGCCAAACAGATAAAGGTTAAAGTAAGGGTGAAACCAGATACAGATCTGTTTACTAAGAAAGCTGTGTAAGAGAACATACAGACTGATGATATAAAACAGTATTACTACGTTAAATTACATTTTTGTCCAATAGGTTATTTCTAGACAGTAGACAGAAAAAAACAGAAAGATAGTTGACAGGGAGGCAGACACACAGAGAGAGAAAGATTGTCGACAGAGAGTGAGAGAGAGAGTGAAAGGGAGAAAGAGAGGCAATTGATTGAGACAGTTTTCACATGATGTCGCAGCATATGGGAACGCTAACTTGGCAGGCAAAACAAACTCTAATTCCATTGCCCTCCATCAACAACTCCACAATTGTTACTTGTTATACTTCAAAATGGCAGATACTTGCAGTTCCATTGGATGTGCTAACTGCATATATATAGTTTTGCAATCATATCTACATGTAATCATTGTAATGAATGACATGGTCTATTTTCATCTGCACCAATGCAACCAACTCCAATTGCCTAGCTAACGTTAGTGAGGCTAGCTAAACCTTTCTTGATAAACATTGAGCATTTGCAAAGTAAATTACAAAGTTAATACAGGAGAAAATCGCACCAATCCAACCTTCTACAGAGTAACCCAGGCTGTCAATGGTGGGTCATGTAAATAGTAGGAATGGTTTACCTAACATGGGGAAAACATTTATATTAGTATCGTTTCATTTGTCACAAGATTCTGTGTTATCCAGGATGCACTACGCTACACTGACAACCCTTAGAACCAGCAGTAAGTTAGGTCAATTAGCACCCAACTTTGCTTGGACAATGAAGAATTGCATTGTTGAACCACCCTGATCAAATATACCGATAGCTGCCTGTACTTGTATGCTTTCATTTTGGTAGAAGTGTAAGGGGATGGATTCTCCATAAGGTATACAGCTCCAGAAAACATTAAGAGACCACCTTTTCCTTTCCTATCCAAAAAAGTCAAAAGGAAGGTTTTCGTGTGGAACATAAGGGTTGAAATTAATAGACCACTGCAAATCGAACACTTCGGTTCCTCAATCAAAACTATCCTTTTCAAATGTTCTGGCAAGGAAAGAAAAAAGTGCAGTGGTTTCGTAATTTTTTCCAGAACTGTATGTACACATCGCCAAATTTCAGCTCCGGCAGGGATGTTGCTGTTGTTAATTGATGTAAATAACACGGGGGGAGCTGTATATGGGTCACAAGTGCCTAAGACTTGCAGTGTGTTTGCATATATGTTTTGCGAGGCTATCTAAACACTCCTGGGATGTAAAAGTAGAAAATGTGACCAGCTTATGTAGTAGCTCCACAGAATTACCAGTATTAGCCCCCATTTTTCAACAATGGGTGGAAAGGGTGTAAATGCACCCTAAAAAATACTAATACTAACTAATATGGTTGGAAATTAGTTTGGTAATCCTGGGTCTGACACAACATTGGATTGAAATAAGGCATGTATTTTCCAGTTATTGTTAGTACAGTAGGACAGAAACACTGGAGTGTCAATTGGATCAAGGAATGGTAAAACTGAGGGCAAATACAATAGTGAATTCCTTAGGAGGTATTGGTATCTTTATACCCGGGCTAAAAATTCTACACAAACCAAATAAATAACCATCATCATCAAACAATTGACTGACCAATAGAAGACAATTTTGGAGCCAATTTTTAAAGAGTAGGGACTTGCTTTTGTAGTGGAAAATTTGAAGATTTTTGGGTCTTTCCCACAGAAATGTCTCATTTAAAATAATCCAGAGGTGTTAACCTGCTAAACAGTACCGTACAAAGTTAGGAACATAAATGTTTATTGTTTTTTTGTAATAAACTACATCAATTTTGGCATTGCACCCATTCACTGAAACTGTGGCAAGGCATATATGGATATACAGGTCCAGAAAAAATTAAGAGACCACAGCACCTTTTTCTTTTCTTTCCAAAAAAGTTGAAAAGGAAAGGTTTCAGTGAGGAACAGAAGCATTCAATTTGCATTGGTCTATTAATTTCAACCCTTGAGCAACGTCATCACCAATGTCTAATATTTGAAACAACGAAGCAGCAATAACAAAAAGTTTAATGGCACAAACCGGCAGAAATAAATGAGACCGTTTTGATTGATTGTGAAGGAATTTGGGGGGCTGAGTAACCTCATAATGACCTACACCATTTTATTTCATATCTAAAAAATGACAGCTGCACAAACAAAAATGTCAACAGTACAAACCGGCACAAACAAAGCACAAACGAATGAGCCTATATTGACTCAAGTTGGAGCATGTTGGGGGGCTGAGTGACATCATCACCAATAATAAATATATAAGTACAAAAGCAGCACAAACCAGCACAAATGAAGTACAAACAAGACTATTCTGGTTGAATTTGGAGCATGTTGGGTGGTTGAGTGACCTCCGAATGAAATAAAATATTCTTTAATATCTGTAAATTGCTAGCAGCTAAAACGAAAATTTTAACGGCACAAACCAGCACAATTGTAGCACAAACGATTCTTCCAAAACTGAATTACGTTTCCCCCCCTCTTTTCTAGTACCAACATATCCATAAAAAGCCTAAATTAATTAGTAAAGCATGTTTATATTGAGGCAAATAGTAATTTCTACTAGTAAATGCTTATCTTGTTGTTTTAATATACTCTGGGGTATAAACGGGAGACACTTTTGTTCTGTACATTACCTTGGAAAAATTGAGTCGTCCCGTTGAATTGTCCTTTATTCCAAGGTTATGTACTGTATGTCTGTGTTTGTCCCTAACTTATTAACTTGACACGGCTATCGTCACACGGCAAAGCGTGGGCATTCTAGGCGCGTTTCAAAAAGAACACATTTGATGTAAAAATACAAAATATTTGTATTTCTTGTACTTGATCAGAAACATGCACTTAATTTCATTTGCGCTGTTAAAACAAATAATTGAATTGCCCACAGTATTGTAGCTAGTGTAATTGCACACAAGCAGCTGGTCGTCTTGGTCTGAGACCCTAGTATTTGGAGTCAGGTGACGCCTATTCGGTGTGTAATATATATATATATATATATATATATATATATATATATATATATATATATATATATATATATATATATATATATATATGAATAAGGCAAGATGACCTTTATCATTATCTTTGACTACATTTAGCCAAAAAACGACAAAAAGATAATTAGCTGCTAATGTGGCTATCTTACAGAACTACTTTACGTTTACGCCATCACCAAGTCCAAGCAAAATCTGATCAGCAAGTAACAAAAAGAATAAAGGTATATATTATATATATTACATATGTAACGATCTGATTGGATTGTTTAGCTTTGCCCCCAAATAAGCCTATGCAGTTTCTCCATTTAATTATTTATTGGCAAATATATGTCCAAGTCCAAGTGTATGTTTTACTGCCCTGGCAAGAGAGGCATTGCTGCAGCCTGTTAGGGTACAGTACTATAAAATGTGTTAATGTTAGCTGCAAACAGACTTTTATTATTTCTTGTAAAATGGGGAATGTATATTAATATGAACATGCCTAGCCTGCCATCATGTTTGGAGTTTTGAAAAATTCTTAACTACACTAATTGTGACCTATCCTAATGTAAAAGAAAGTTAGCAAAAACCCTACCCCGTCACAAAAAATTGCATTTCAATGTGTTGAAAAGCCTGATTACAGCCAACACGACACTGAATGTGTCTGATGGTGGGCTAGTCTTATCCAGCTAATTACTAGCAAGTGTAGGCTTGCTATGCATCAATGGCTGGTGTGCTAGTTAACGTCTTATCACGTAAAGAATTCCGATTACAGCCCGCAAGATAATTAGACAACTTCTGGCGGGATTAGTAACACCTAATTTATAGTAAACATTAGCTATAGTGGTATGCATTATTCCACAGTGTGCTAGTTAGCTTACCGCGTGAAGAGAATACAACCAGAAAATGTACTGTAGCTCACAACACACACAAACCTCAAATGGACAAATCTTTTACCCTTCGCCATACACACACACACGACCCTCAAAAATGGCCAAAAGCTTGCACCTCACGCATACATTTTACTTTCGTTTTAGTCATTTATTAATGCACAATCTACTATACTTATGCTCAGTCCAAGTCTCTTATTTCTTTTTATTTACCTAATTCCATTTGTATAAATTGTACCAATGGCCAGAACAAACTGTTGTGAAACTTACTTGGCAATAAAACTTTCTGATTCTGAAAGTAGGACACTGGGAAAATTATTCATAGGTAGCACTAAGACTTTCATTACCAAAAGAAAAACTTAACAGGGAAGTTACTAGCACAATAACTTTACTGTATAAGAGCCATACAAGATCAGTATAAATCTAACTCAGACTTTTTCAAGCTAGCACATTACAATGCCACTAAGAATTCCACCCCTACTTCAGATGTCAATGATGTCACAGAAAAGTTCCCCAGCAAACACGGGATGTCCCATGCAGCCAGCTACCACCTCTAGTAAAGACAAAATGGTTGAATGCACAGTTTGGATTCATAGAACAAGCAAGCACAGATGGATATACCAACAAAGAAACAGAGGATTATCTCATAACCTTGTCTTTTCTGCCAACTGCAGTAGTAATCCCCCAAACTGGAACACATGCAGTCATGCGTTCCAAACACAGCAATATTTTTGATGGGTACCTACATGTCCCAGCAATCTACACAGCTGTGAACTGGCTTTTCAGCACTGGAGGGCTTTTTTTCTTCATATTACTGCTCAGTGTTGTTTTTTAGATCTAACATGGAATCTTTTGACTAAGGTGGTGGTGGTGGTCTGAATAATGGAGGCACCTAACAATAAATCAATATCCAGGACCTCATAAGGAGTAGGGCATCCATTGCCTTCATAACAGCTCCAGTCCTTCTTGGAATGTTGTATTTATTGCTAATTGCAAATCAACCGAATGTGACCTCCACGGCTTTAAATGTGATTCATTCATTTTCCATGTGTTTTTCTGCTAATCTGTCCACACCCTGCAAATGTTTGTTTTTTATTTCAAATTAAAGCACTATGTACATTCAGAACTATTCTCTATTTTTATGAAATGACTCTTAAGTACCCCTAACAATATACTTTTCAATACATGCCACCCAAACACTATTTTCAAATACATTCCAATATTCTTCATTTTCCCAAAAACGTTATCCCAATACATGTTTGAAAAACATAATGAAAAGTCACTGAAATACCTGAAAAAGTATTTGAATTCAGGTCCAGAGCAGAGAGAGCAGGGTGTCTGGCTCCTTGTTAAACACACAGTACTAATAGAGCACCTACAGACAGGACAAAGCGTTGACCATTCCTAAAGTCCAGATCTCTAACTATGACTGCTTCAGCTGTGTAAAACCATTCTGTTGGCTCTATAGTGACTTAACTTCAACAAAAAATGGTCTATGGTGAGTTAACTACAACAGGTTACTTGTAAAGCTACAGTAATATGACACTTGCGAAAAACATTGCGTTTACCTAAGTATCTCTGGGAGCTGACTACCAATCTGAAAGCCTACTTTTCTTGCACTTGGGCTGTGCGGAAAAGTAGGCGAGCCAGATAACAGGAGAGTGAGTGAGATAGAGCAAGAGAGAGCGAGAGGGCGCATGGGAGGGAAGGACAATGATATCTGACAGGACAGATTAAAATACATGGGCAGAAAACTGGAATTTACCTGTTGTTCCTTCTACTGAGTCGGAAGAGAAAGAAACCAGTAGACCTTGAGTGTGTAAGTGTGTTTAAGCGTCTACTTCCTGAAGTCCAATCATCAAAGCACATATTTGCCCTTAGTCTCCCGTGTGTGTGTGTGTGTTTTAGGTGTAACTATACTCATGGGAACCTTTTGCTGGTCCCCATGAGGCAAAAGTCAATTTCTGGCTCAGGGTTTAGGTTTAGGGCCAAACTTACAATTAATTTTATAGTTAGAATTGGGGTTTAAGGTCCAGGCTAAGTTTAGGGTTAAGGTTAGGCATTACAACTGGGTAAAGTTTAGGCATAAATGTTACTTTATTGAGGTTAAGGTTAGGGTAAGATTAGGGCAAGGGAGCATGCAATTTCTATTTTCTGGTCTCCATGAGGTTAGCTGTACAAACTTGTGTGTTTGTGTTTGTGTGTGTGTGTGAGAGAGAGAGAGAGAGAGAGAGAGAGAGAGAGAG
>JACXGJ010009430.1:0-24304 GCA_016801105.1 Esox niger
CCATGCCTTTAATTCACTGATGTACACCATGCCTTTAATTCACTGATGTACACCATACCTTTAATTCACTGATGTACACCATACCTTTAATTCACTGATGTACAGCATGCCTTTAATTCAATGATGTACACAATGGCTGTTTATCAATTCCAAGTAAGATAAGAACTTACTTGTGTCCTTGAGAGAATGGTCTTGCAAGATCGCCATGACAGAGAGCGTGCCTATCTGGATTGAGATGCACGTGTACTTGAATACACCGCGATTCCTTCCACTCTATGAGGGCCGTAACCTCGTCAGTAGTCCCTGAATAAAATATGAATGTGAAGATGAATGGCAGAAGGTTTTATGGGGACTGTAGCCATAATCATATGATATGACATTTGTATATTACGTTTTTTTAAGTGAAAATCAACTTCAATAAAAAAAGCTGTCCCTCAACCCGTACTGTAATTACTTTACTTAGCTAACATTAACTAGCCTCTTCACTGCACTGAATAACGTTAGCTAGCTGATCGTAAAGTCTGAGCAAATGTATACATTTGCCGTTTCTTAAGTAAAATAAGCGAATATTCTGCGACTACAATACCCATTTCTCGTCACATTTTTTTCAGATGCTGAATTACAGGTACCGTCTACCTAAAATAAGAAAGGTTCACACTTATTACAGTTGTGGAGTATTTCCTGACATCTTGAAATGAATTCTGGGATATCAGATGCGTTCTCGCTGGACAAGTCACCAACCCACGCATCCTCAATAAAAGAGGCGGATCAAGTATTTTAGGCGTTCTTGGTAACATGCGTTTTTTTGTATTGGAACTGTACTTGGGCCATGAAAGAAAACGTCAAACGAGTTCACAAGAACACAAGTACAGACAAAAACGTGGATTGATAAATGGCCAATGCCTTTAATTATCTGATATACAATATGCCTTTAAATCACTGATGTACATCATGCCATTAACTATCTGATGTACACCATAACTGTAATTCACTGGTGTACATCATGCCATTAATTAACTGATGTACACCATGCCTTTAATTCACTGGTGTACATCATGCCATTAATTATCTGATGTACACCATGCCTTTAATTCACTGGTGTACATCATGCCATTAAATATCTGTTGTACACAATGCCTTTAATTCACTGGTGTACATCATGCCATTAATTATCTGATATACACCATGCCTTTAATTCACTGATGTACACCATGCCTTTAATTATCTGATGTAACCTATGCCTTTAATTATCTGATGTACACCATGTCTTTAATTATCTGATGTACCCCATGCCTTTAATTATTTGATGTTAACCATGTCTTTACTACATTGGTGTACTGCAGGACATCACTTATATATACTATATACACTGTTGTAATTGTGTTTGAATATATTTAGCTTAATTTGTTTACAGTATTTCTACTGTATGTAGGCCAATGCACCTCTAGTTTGTTAAGTAAACCCTTAAAATGTTGAACAGCTTTAAGTTATTAAGTGACTATAATAACTGCCCAGCCCCGCGTTGCAATGACGACCTTGTAGCATCTCATTTCCAGCACTGACATTGGCTGATAACTTCTTCAAAGTGTGGGATGTACTTACAGCTACTGCGTATTGTGCTTCTCCTCCTATATCAATTAAAACGTTGTCACTGACAGTAATCCGTTAAATTACAAAAACGTAGGCTAAATATTTCGATGTATACGTCAAGTTCAGTCGCATGCGCAGTGACGACGAAGTGTTACTGAAGCATAACGTTGGATTATGTAAGCAAGCGAGTACGTGTATTTATATAGCGCAGTTCATACATACAAGCAATTCAATGTGCTGTACAAAGAAAAAGAAAAAAATATAAAAATACAATAGCATAAAAACAAATACTCAAAATGCGTCTTTATTCCACGGCTGGAATAAAACATGTGGAATCTCATCTCATCTGCTTATCCGGTATCGGGTCGCGGGGTAGCGCTTTATTCCAGCATGACATATGCTACATGATTCATTAAATGGTATTGAGAGTGTTCTTATAAACAAATAATTTATGAAATAGATTATGCAACACAATAAACGGTGAATTCACACCAAAGCCGGGCAAGACGTTATGTACAAGTCAAATTCGGGGATCGTCTCATGTCACTTGCACCGCATTGGCAACCTTTTCCATTGTTGGGGTTGTGCCAAAAATACAGCGCCTCCCTTCTTTATAATCTGCATTGCCTTCTAAGTACATTTGCGTGAGCGTGACCACAAGCGTTTTAGCTCAGCTTGAGCTGTGCTTTTAAGTAGTGAGTAGGTGTTAAAACCATCAAAAGTCACTTGCAAGCCCTTGGTAGAGATCATTCATTTAAGCTTTTAATATATAGATTTTTGGCAACTTTCATAAAGTAGCGTGTTAGGAGCAGGCAGCTCAGCTGTTAAACCTTATTTTATGAGAAAATGGATAATCACTGTCCAGGGAACCTGTGATGTTTCTGATATATTTTATATTGGCACAGAGCAACAACATGGGAATTAGTAGTGCTGATTTCCCTATTTCATTTCCTGGGAAAGTATTAGTCCCAGGGGAGTGTGGTATGATGTAGCCTGTTGTGAGTCAGACATATTACTAACGTTACCTGACATGTGCAGCCTTCATTGCCCTCTGTAATTTTGACTAAGCTAACATATGGTTGTTGTAAAATGGTCGTACTACAAATCATTTAGCACTGAGAATTTGCGGGTTAAGCACCTATGTGTATAATATTCTTATATTTTCTGTAATTGGAAACTCAAGTGAAATTGACCTGTACTACAACCCTGTTTCAAAAAGTTGTGACTCTTGGTAAAATTGAAAGAAAAACAGAATGCAATGATGTGCAAATAATTTCAACCCTGTATTCAATAGAAAATAGTACAAAGACAACAAATTTTGAAACAGGGAAATGTTATTATTTCTTAGAAAATACATTCTCATTTTGAATTTGATGCCAGCAACACTTTTCAAAAAAGCTGGGACAAAGGGAATGAAAGAGTTGTGCAATGTTAAAAACCTAAACCTGGTAGAATATCACACTGACTAATAACTAATTAGGTCAATTGGCAACAGGTCATTAACACGATTGGGTACTGAAAGACCATTCCAGAGAGGATGGGCCAGTCAGAAGTGAGGATGGGAGGGGTTCACTACTCTGAAAGACACCACCGGCAGATAGTGCAACAATTTAAGAATAATGTTTGTCAATGTAAAATTGCAGAGTTTTGGGATCTCATCATCTACTATACACAATATCATGAAAACATTCAGTGAATCTGGAGTAATTTCTGTACGCATGGGACAAGGGAAAACACAATATTGGATGCCAGTGATCATAAGGCGCTCAGATGGCACTGCATTAAAAACAGACACAATTCTGAGGTGAACATCACTACATGGGCTCAGGAAAACCATTGTCTGTGAACACAATACGGTGCTGCATCCACAAATGCAAATTATAACTCTACCCTGCAAAGAAGAAACCATACATGAACATATCCATAAACGCCAGCACCTTCGCTTGGCCCAAGCTCATTTTAGATGGACCGAAGCTAAGTAGAAAACTGTCCTGTGGTCTGACTTATTAAAATTGTAGATAATATTTGGGAATCATGGGTCCTCCGGGCTAAATAGAGGAGGGGACCATCTTTCTTGTTATCAGAACACAGTTCAAAGCTAGCTTCCGTGATGGTATGGGGGTGCATTAATGCACAAAGCATGGGCGACTTGCACATCTGTGAAGGCACCATTAATGCTGAACAATATATACAGGTTTTGGAGCAACATATGCTTCCATCCAGACAACATCTTTTTCATGGAAGCTCCTGCTTATTTCAGCAAGACAATGCCAAACCACATTCTGCATGTATTATAAAAGCATGGCTTTGTAGTAAAAAAGTCTGTGTGCTAAACTGGCCTGCATGCAGTCCAGACCTGTCACCCACTGAAAGCATTTGGCGCATTATGAAACAAAAAATAAACAAAGGAGTTCATGAACTGTTGAGCAGCTGAAATCGTATATCAAGCAAGAATGGGAATACATTCCACATTCAAAACAACTGTATTTGGTCTCCAACACTCTGGTTACAGAGTGTTGTTAAAAGAAGAGGTGAAGCAACAAAGTTGTAAACATGCCATTAAATATAGGGATTGAATTATTTGCACATCATTGCATTCTGTATTTATTAGCAATTTAGGCAGCATTGCAACTTTTTTGGAGACAGGGTTGTATTTTGAGGAACCAAGTCTCCAACAACAACTACATTTAGACATCACCTCCTCATTTCAATGTCTCGTCCGAAGTCACCACTCCTCTTGGAACCTGTATGTCAGCTCCTAGTGATCGCTAAACATCATTATAAATCTAATCGAAACTTGTTTCTATTGTTGGAAGAAACAGAAATGTGGACTTTGGATCCAAACCGCCGTTGTGGGATAGGAGTAAAACAACTTAATCCCCACCACCCTGTGGTGGGGCTATTTTGCTTGAAAACGCCCACTGAGCCTACTGAAGTTAGGACATTTGGCATCTCTGACTCACAGACAACAGAGGCTGGTGCTATATGACTGATAGCAATATGCCATATCCTGAACAGGCCTTAGTCAAGGCAAATGAGTCCATTCAGGCCTTTGCATACCAGGGACCGTATTCACAAAACATCACAAGGCATGAAGTAGCTCCCAGTTTGCTGATTTAGGAGCAACTCTTAAAAACAATGGGCCTAAATTTAAGACACCTACATTTTTGGCCTAAGAGTATTTCACAAAGTGTTTTTGTACTAAAACCAGCACCTAAATTGGGGAAAAGTTAGGGGTAGACAAAAAGACTGTTAAGTTTCTAAGTCCAAATCACAAACAGCCCTAAAAGGGGTGCTCCTGGAAATCTGCTTCATAATCAGGTTGACATTGTATCCTGAGGGTATTATGATCATAGTAGTCATTGAAGCAGTCACTTCACCAACAAACAGAAACAACCCAATAACATCGGCGATCAAGGCTGTGACAACTCCATGCTCCTTGGCCACAGGGAAAACACACATTGTACGACAAATAATCCGGTTTCCTCTTGATGTTCGTCACCTACAAGGAAACAAAGCTGACTCCATGGCAATAGCTGGAACGTGTAGTTGGTTGTTGACATATCTGCACGAATTATTGCATATTATGTATTTGTAAATATTACGTATTTGTTTATGAGCTGCCTCACACGTAAGTGGCTGACAATTTGCTGAACATATGTTCAGCTAGCCAGTATATCATTCTTGGTTTCATCTTTAATCAGTGACATTTACCCACCAGTTTTATTTGAACTTTCTTTCAATATAGCAACAAGACTAAATCTTCCACAGTGTTGCCATGATGAATTCACTGACAAAGAACCCTCCCCAATCAGTCAATCACTGTGGGCATTGGAAGCTTGTTCGTGGAACACAACATAACTCATAGCAGCAGTCAACCCCACCCTTTCTTTTAGCTTAACATTGCTCCCCATTCCTTAGTAAAAGTTGGTCTTAGCAGCTTTGTGAATAGGTTCTAAGAGGAAACTCTTAGGAACTTTTAATGCTGTTTAGGAGTCCTCCTAGTGGTAAGAGGAAGTGTGTTTTGAATACGGCCTTAGACATCTAGTGCAGCAATGGCCATGTCAAGAGTGTTACGCATCAACAGGTAACACGACAACTGGTAACCCAACAACCGGTCACACACTGGAGACACTATGTTCAAGAGGAAAGCAAGGGGGGAAATTGCTCTGAAGCACGCTTCCAGAACATTCCATCTGTATTCCACCAGGGTTCTATCAGCACCCAATCAGCAGATTCAACTCTTTGAAGTACTGCCGTTAATTCTGCACGCATTCCATTTTAAGATAACATAGCCAAATGGTGGGAAGATTGGGCAGTTTTTCTCTGTCATGGAAAATTTGGGCCTAATGATGCCCTTCTGTTCCTATCCATGTCACGCTAAGGTATTTAAAATGCTTTCAAATGATGGACTTATCGGTCTCCCTCTTTGTCCTTCCTCTCTCTTACACTTCCCTCCCTATCTCACTTCTTCCCACTCTGACCCTGCTCTCCTCTTTGTCTCACACTCTTACAATGCCTTCCCCAAGCTCTCTCTGTTTTACACTCTTTTCTGGACTCCATTTTTTCCCCTCTCTCTGTCTCACAAGGTCCCTCTCCAATTCACTATTTCTCTCACCTCGTCCCTCCCTCTCTTTCCGTCTGTGATTGCACTGCCAGCTCATAACATCGAATCATAACATAATAAAGCTTTTTCGGGAAATTGTTTATTGCTGCCGTCACTAAACTAACTGTGTTTTGACCACAATGCTGTTTTGCAACAGATCCAGTTGTGTTATGACAGGAAGAAAGGATATATATCACCACAATGACTTCCTCCTGTCACACGTAAAACGTTACCTTCTTAGCATTAAAGAACCGTCTTAGCTTTAAAGATAGTGGCCCTAAGGCTGATACTGGGCATGTATAGTGTGCAGGGGTTTATTTTCTCTTAAAGCTTATAATTAATAGCACATCCATAAATTCTTTATATGGCCCACTTTGTGTGTAATGTACTCATGAAAACTATAAACATTAAAGACTCTGTGAAGCTGTTATTAGTGGTTTGTTTAAACTGGGATGTTTTTGCTCCAGGATGAGGTGGCTAATTGAAACACTATTATGTTATTTTGTATTGCAATGTCACCAAATCCTTTTATTGACACACCTAAAGTATTTTTTATTTTCACAGCATATTGGAAATATATTTTAAAATAAATTCTTGAAATTTTGAACGTTGTAGCCCAAAGAATGTATACATTCATACATATATAATTATGTATGTTAATATTAAGTTAGGTTCAGAAATATTGACATTGTCTCAATTTTCATAATTTCTCATCTGTACGCCACCCCAGTGGATTTGAAATGAAACAACCGTGATGCAATTGAAGTGCAGACTGTCAGCTTTAATTGAAGGGTTGAACAAAAATATTGTATGAAACGTTTAGGAAGTGCAACCATTTTCAGACAGTCCCGTTATTTCAGTGGCTCAAATGTAATTGGACAAATGAACACAATCATAAATGAAATGTTAATTTTGTATATTTTGTTGAGAATCCTTTGCCGGCAATGATGCTCAAAGTTTGGAACGCATCATCACCAAACATTGGGTTTCCTCTTTTGTGATTCTTTGCCAAAGCCTTCACTGCAGCTGTCTTCAGTTATTGCTTGTTTGTGGAGTTTTCAGCCGTTTAGTCTTCAGCATGTGAAATGCATGTTCAATCGGGTTGAGATCAGATGATTGACGCGGCCATTGCAGTATATACCACTCCTTTGCCATAAAAAACTCCTGGGTTGCTTTTGTTGTATGTTTTGGATCATTGTCCATCTGTAAAGTGAAGCGTCGTCCAATGAAGTTCACTGAATGCAATATATCCCTATACACTTCAGAATTCATCCAGCTGCTTCTGTCTTCTGTCACATCATCAGTAAACACTAGTGACCCAGTGCCATTGGAAGCCATGCATGCCCATGCCATCACACTGCCTCAATCGTGTTTTACAGATGATGGATTATGCTTCGGATCTTGAGCCATTCCAAGCCTTCTCCATACTTTTCTCTTCCCATTATTCTAGTACAGGTTGATCTTAGATTCATGTTTACAAAGTATGCTGTTCCAGAACTGGACTGGCTTTTTTAGATGTTTTTGTCTAATCTATACTTTCTATTCTTGAGGCTTATGAACCCTCTGTATTTGCTCTCATGAAGTCTTCTCTTTATGGTAGACTTGGATAATGATACACCTACCTTCTGGAGCGAGTTCTTCAGTTGGCTGGTTGTGGTGAAGGGATTTCTCTTTACCATGTAAAGGATCCTACGATCACCCACCACTGTTGTTTTCTGTGGACATTCAGGCCTTTTTGTGTTGAAGAGCTGATCAGTGCGTTCTGTTTTTCTCAGAATGTACCAAACTGTTGATTTGCCCATTCCAAATGTTCCTGCTATCTCTCTGATGGATATTTTTTGTGTTTGTCTGTTTCACTTGCATTAAGAGCTCTTTTGGAAGCATGTTGTGGGTTCAGTTCATAGCAAGAGCTTCCAAATGTGAATACCACACCTGGAATCAGCTCCAGACCTTATACCTGCTTAATTGGTGAATAAATAATGAAGGATTGGCCCACACCTGTCCATAAGACAGCTTTTGAGTAAATTGTCCAATTGATTTTGATCCCTTGAAAATGAAAGGGACTGTAATTCCTAAACTTTCGGATCAATACCCTCATATTAATGCTGAGACACTGCACTTTAAGCCCACATACATTATTTATCTGGACCTTGAATATATTTTGGTGAAAAAAGAACAAAACTTGTGTCAGTGTCCATTTATTTCCGGACCAAACTACATATATAAAAAGGGAGTTTGTTGAGGCTTTTAGAAGATTTAAAGTGAAACCTCATGATCTTTTGCTTTCCAGGCTAAGGTGTATGGTCAAGCAGCTGGAGGAGAAAGACGTGGATTTGGAAGAACTGAAAAAGAACTTGGAGTACACAGCATCTTTACTAGAGGCGGTTTACATTGACGGGAACAGGTACAGTACAGAACTGGAAGTCACTGTAGTCTTATTAAACTATGATCCTGTGTTATACTGATGATCCCTGCTGTCTGACCAGAAAGACACACACACACACACACACACATATCCACGCACACACATTCTCTCCCTTTTTACTATGCCTGAAAACCCACAAACACACACTGACACACTCGCACACAGCCTTGTTGGTTATTCCTTAGCACCCTGCTTATTTACCTTTAAAGCTACTTTGGCTTGGTTCTGGGGGTTCCTGCTGAAGGTGACAGTGGAGGCCCAATAGGGGGCACTATTTCCTCTGGTCTGAATTTTTTTTTAATGCGGATGTCCCAGAGCAGTGAAGGGAAAACTTGGTGGGAATCTTTTGGGTGGGAAATAGAGCAGAATACCAGACTACCTGTGGATCCATGGCACTGATCAGATCGGGAAAGGGTTTTAACCCCAGGGTTCACTGGCCTTGAAGGAGTTGTTTCCCAATATTTGAAGAACCTAATCCAAAGAGAATCCTGTCACCACTGCACCAAAGTTCTGCCCCCTTCTAACAACAACAAACTGCTAAACCTAGTCCCAAATCTAAACTTCAAAACTAACACAAAAATAGACTTTCTAAAAGTGAGGACAGGAGAAAACCTTTTCACTTATACTGGCAAGTACTTGTGATCATCATTAATAAAACACCAGCAGCCAACACACAGCAACATGATCTCAGTTTCACTTCAATGTTTTTCAGTCATGGAAACTGGCCTTTTTCTGACCTATTTTCGGTTACATGTTCTTTGATAGGGTTAAAAACATGCATCTCAATGGTTAACCATCCAGACATGAACTCAAGCTGGTTTTGGTCAGAGATATGATTTGAGATAATGTTTCTTCTAAGAAAACAACACAGAATGCAATCATTTCTCTCAGGACTTATCAAAAGCGGTGGCTGAGTGGAGCAAAATGGCTGCCGTTTGGCCGGTCACTGGCTGGATCCCATTCCCTGAGGGGATGCCTTTTATATGGTTTGTACAAAATAGGTCACTATTCATTCACATGTAGTGGACCTGGATAAACATGTCATTGCAGTGTAAATTATGAGATCAACCTGCACACACACACACACACACACACACACACAGAACACAGTGCTTCTCATTATGGGACATATTGACCAGCGTATCCACTCTTCCGTGTTTTTTTCTGGTGTATATATGTAATTGATATTGACTGTTAATGTAAGCTGTAAGGTTTTTAAAGGCGAATCACCCTCCAATAAAATGACCTCTAAGCACCCAGAAGAAGCTCTAAAGCCAAGATATATTTTATAAATGATCTAATGTTTAATCACATATGGAGTCAATGCAGTTCTTTACCATTCACAAACCAAGCAGCAGTATGTTGTCCCTCAGTAATGTTTCATTGCCCCCCTTTGGCCAATTTAGATATAGCATGTGACTAACGATTTGGGCTTCAAAATTTGGGCCAACCATTTCATCACTTTGAGGTGAGTCAAGAAGGTCAAAAGATGTGAACGTGTACTTATTATAGTGACACCATGTGGTTGTATATGTTGAGTCACTACAGTGTTTTCAGTATGTGTACCAAAAATTCACTTAATAAGATGCGTAACTGAGTTATGAATGGTTATTTCTCACTGTTGTGTTAAGCAATATTTTCAAAAAATATTGCCCCGAGAGACTTTTTTTACACAGACGCCTGAAGTTTCATGCAGATTGGTTGTTCTGTTTTGGAGGAGTTGCATTTTAGAATGTTTTGTATAAATAATGAATGGCAGACCATCTATCATCGCTGGCTTCACAGGGACAAAAAAAAGTAATTGTTCCATGAGGTGTGAAGGACCCGTGAACCAGATTTCATGACTTAAGGTCAAAAAGGGTATAGGGTGTGAAGTAAGTGTGCTTGCTATAATCACTGTCCATGGCAATCAGTGCCAAGCAGATTCATGTTGTTTATGCCAGATCTTGATGGAATGATGGCTAATTTATTGACGATTGATCTGTGTTTTGTCAAAATTAGGCCAGTGAAGTCTGAGTCAATAATATTAATAAAAATAATTAACACATGTACAGGGGTTAATATACCCTTTTGTTTGTTGCTTATCCCAGGCTCCCTGAGACTGCGAGGAGATAGATCCCAGTCCCATCATCAGGAACATCAGGGAAAGGCTCTAATCTGCTTTACTCTCTGTCTCTCTCTCCGCCCATTCAGGCAGGGTTTAGATGCGGAGGATGACCTGCAGAAACTCCACTCGGATGGCGTTCCCACAGAGGTTACTGATTGGCTGGCTTCAACATTCACTCAGAGGGCCCGCCGACCCGCACGTCGCTCCGACGACAAACCAAAGTTCCGCAGCATTGTACATGCAGTGCAGGCTGGGATATTTGTTGAAAGGTAAATGGAGAACTAAAGATGGTGGTTATAGTGAATGAGAAATGGCCGCTGGTTCTACAAGTGACACTATTGAGCCCTGGAAAATTGTTTACTATGTCATGGATCTTTCATTTTGTGTCCCACATTCTCAAAACCACCTGCTTTCAACCTTGGAATTACATTTCAAACTGAGATATGATAATGACTCTATTTACAGATTAGTCACGTATAAATCACCCATAACATAAAATGGCAAGTCTAAAAAAATATTTTGTGAATCAAAACAGTTTCAGACTGCTTCTTTAAGTTGGGCCTGCATCAAAATTTAAAGCATGGTTTTCCATTGCAATGAGAATTAGTTCATTTATTTAAGTGTTGCTAAATCAAGGTTAATGTCCCAGGATCTCTGCAAAATGTAGAATGATATTTCATTCCCAGTATTTTAATGGGGCCTCAGGCTGGCCTAGTGTTTAAAGCTTGGAGCAGTATCGAAATGTTATTGAATCAAATCCCAGAGGCAACAAGGTGAAACCAATTCTTAGGTTCATTGACTGATCTTATATAAATGCTCTACCAATGCAACAAAGTGATACAAAGGGATTTAAATGAATGGTGTGGGTACAAAAAGTCTTTGCTCAGTGGGTAATTCATTAATAATTAGCATTCATGTTTTTGACAGTGACTGTGCAGAACTACCTTACTATAAATTACACTGTGTCCTAAATTACACAAGTAAAACTCCTCACTCTCTAACAACTTTTGTGTAAAATGTGAGATACTGTACAACTTATTTTGTTTGTTAGTGTAATGAGGACTTCCATGCCCACCACTGGGGGTCGCTAACTGTACTCTTTGTAAGTTAGCACAACCATGAACTGTTCTTCTGTGGTTGTTTTGGATTTGGTCATTGTATGCACCTGTGTTTCATTGCTAATTTAGGCTATTAGTTTTCTCTGTTCCTCACTGGGTGTCTTACTATTTAAGTTGGTTTAAGATGTGCCTTGTCTTGGTTTTAATTTGAATGCCATTGAAGAATGTCATTTTGTTTGTTTTTTAATTTAAGAATGGACTTTGTCTAATTTCTGCTCTCGGGTCTTTACATAAATCATCAAAGTTAGACTACCTTTCCATGCTTATCTTTTTTACCTTAATGTGATAGTGGTGGGAGTATTAAATGTAACAATCAATCATCAACAGACGTTAAAATATTTAAAACTGAAATGCTGAAGTTAAACTCTGGGATCTGTCCTGTCTGATGTGCCTGAGTGCCTCATATATACAGGGCAGGTTACCCAGACACAGACTATTCCTTTATTAAAATATCTAGCTAATGGGAGAATAGCTCAATTTCTTAGACAAGAAATATGCCAAATAATTTTTGGAACAATCACTCTTGATTGACAGGGGGCATGGATTTTGGGGGTGAATGACTGTGTCCACAGTTTCATGGAATGAAAATCTACTCCACATATTTCCTTGAAAATCGCTATTGACTGTGTAGTTTAGTTTATCGAGCAGTTTTCTTCTAAAGTGAGATGTTGTTTGTTTCCTGCAGGGAAAGTTTTGTTTTTGGAATAATCTTGAATAGATTTTGCCAGTGGCTGACAGAAATGGTCTCCCCTTTTTTATTTGATTAAACTCCACTCTAGAAAGACTGGTGAATGTGTTGGTGAGGTGGAGACAACAGTATATGTTAATTCAGTTTTGGAAAAACTGCTGTTGTTTGAGGGAGGGCACAGATTTTGCCGGTGGATGGCAAAGATCACTTTTGAAACTCACAGGAGTTACTATAAGTTAAGTGATTTTGGAAGTATGGGGTGAGGAGGTCCCTTCTTAGGGCTATCCAATCCCTGTATATCCAGTGAGAGTTGTGTTCGGGTTCTCGGTAGTAAGTCGGACTCGTTCCGAGGATATCAAGGC
Source organism: Esox niger (assembly GCA_016801105.1). NCBI lineage: Eukaryota > Metazoa > Chordata > Actinopteri > Esociformes > Esocidae > Esox > Esox niger. The sequence continues at coordinate 12,897 of JACXGJ010009430.1, forward strand.
GTAGTTGGGGTGGGGAGGGGTTACAGTTAGGTGGGCTGGGGATCTCATTGCTGCTTTTTGCAGATGATGTGGTCCTGATGGCCTCATCGGTCTGTGACCTCCAGCACTCACTGGACCGGTTTGCAGCTGAGTGCGAAGCGGTTGGGATGAGGATTAGCACCTCTACATCTGACGCCATGGTTCTCAGCAGGAAACCGATGGAGTGCCTCCTCCGGGTAGGGAATGAGGTTTTATCCCAAGTAAAGGAGTTCAACTATCTCGGGGTCTTGTTTGCGAGTGACAGAAAAATGGAGCGGGAGATTGTTTGGAGAATCGGAGCAGCGGAGGCGGTATTGCTTTCGCTTTACCTCACTGTTGTGACGACAAGAGAGCTGAGCCGGAAGGCAAAGCTCTCGATATACTGGTCAATTTTCGTTACTACCCTCACCTATGGTTATGAAGGCTGGGTCATGACCGAAAGAACTAGATCATGGGTACAATCGGCTGAAATTCGTTTTCTCAGAAGGGTGGCTGGTGTCTCCCTTAGAGATAGGGTGAGAAGCTCAGTCATCCGTGAGGAACTCAGAGTAGAACCACTGCTCCTTTGCATCGAAAGGAGCCAGTTGAGGTGGTTCGGGCATCTGGTAAGGATTCCCCCAGGAAGTCTCCCTAGGGAGGTGTTCCAGGCACGTCCAGCTGGGAGGAGACCTCGGGGTAGGCCCAGGACTAGGTAGAGATTTTATTTCGACACTGGTTTGGGAACGCCTCAGGATCACCCAGTCAGAGCTGGCAAATTTAGCTTGGGTAAGGGATGTTTGGGGTCCCTCCGCGAACCGAAAACGGATAAGCGGATGAAGATGATGAAAGTTATTTTGTGGAAAATCCCTTTCGATTATTAGAAGGGCACAGATTTTGCCAGTGGCTGACAGATATTGTGTCGCCTGGAAATGTTTTGAATTGATGCTGGGACTCAAGCCTTCTTGAGTCTTTGACTTGCACTTCCACTATCTCATTGTCTTGCCCAATGACGAATATATCAACCCCCTAATAATAAATGAATTGCAATCCACGTAACACTGGAAAATTGTTGACCTGTGGTGTTTTTCCAGGATGTTTAGAAGGGCCTACACAGCTGCTATGCCCAACCAACCTGCAGAGGTGGTTAACTGTCTCAGGGTAAGAACATGCCTGACCACTTTACACTGCATGTGCATAACTATTGGGGGGGGGGGGGGGGGCAGGAGGTGCGCTTGCACCCAGGTTTGTGGTGGGTGGGGGGCCCGTCCTTGGTCTCAATCATTAAAATATTTTATATTTGTATTTTACATAGCTTGTTTCTGTTTTGTTATCACAATCGGAAGCTGGGGGGGGCCTAGAAGGACATGTTGCACCCCAACCCGGGGTCGCCACGCCAAGCCAGTGATGACTTGTTTTTATTACCATTTGTTTTTCGTAAGAAATGTGTGCCTTTTACTGGGTTCACATCATTGGGATATGTTACATAAAAAGGGAAAATAAAATGATCGATTACTGCTTATTAAACATGTAAACCAGACCAAGAGTTTTTCCTGGTTTGGTAAACTTATAATGAAACGCTTGAAAACTGTACACTCAACTGAACATTTTTCAGGAGGGTAATTTAAGGGTTCTACAAATTGAACTGTTGAGGAACAGCTTTAAAGCCGTGGAATGAATCAGACTCTATAAGCTTACTACTGCCTCCCCCTCCAGGACATTGACACATGGAACTTCGATGTGTTCTCCCTAACCACGGCCAGTGACAACCATCCCCTGCAGACTCTCTTCTTCGAGTTGGTCACCCGTTACGAACTCAACAGCAAATTCAAGGTCTACACATTGCCAGCTGTGCTTTAACACAACTCTCTCTGTTTTCGTAAAGCTTTATTTCTAAATGAACTTCAAACAATTCCAATTCCTGTCAACTACTTGTATGACTGCCTGTTCAAGTGTACACATTTTATTTCTCGAAAAATATACAGACATTTTTGTAGAGCTATTTTTTAAAGTAGAAATCCCAAGTGGCTTATGTGCGCGCATAGCCTTTCAAAGCGCCATATTCCACTGACCAACCCAGAACGCCTTGTTGTGCCCTGTGGTAATTCCAGATCCCCATCTCCTGTCTGACGTGGTTTCTGGAGAAGCTGGAGAGGGGCTACAGCAAACACAACAACCCATACCACAGCAGCACCCATGCCGCCGACGTCACCCAGACCCTGCACTGTCTCTTGCTTCGGACAGGCCTAGTGGTATGTAGTCCCGTCTCCGCTGGCCCGGTTACAGTGTTTATTAGTGGTTGACCAAATGCCATTGTGAATTATTATGACTTAGAGGTGTTTACAGCAGGGTAAAGAAGCCAATGTAACGACTGTAGTTTATAACAGACTGTAGAAACAAATGTAAATTATGGTAGTTTAGAACAGTGTAAAGACACCAATGTAAATTACTGTAGTTTAGAACAGGGAAAAGAAGCTAGTGTAAATTACTGTAGTTTATAACAGGGAAAAGAAGCTAGTGTCAATTACTGTAGTTTATAACAGGGAAAAGAAGCTAGTGTCAATTACTGTAGTTTATAACAGGGAAAACAAGCTTGTGTAAATTACTGTAGTTTTTAACAGGGGAAAAGAAGCTAGGGTAAAAAAAGGTTGTTCAGAACAGGGTATAGAAGCCAGTGTAAATTAATGTAGTTTTTAACAGGGAAAATAAGTCAGTGTAAATTACTGCAGCTTATAACAGGGAAAATTATTGAGTGTAAATTACTGTAGTTTATAACAGGGAAAAGAACTTAGTGTAAATAAAGGTTGTTCAGAACAGGGTATAGAAGCCAGTGTAAATTAATGTAAATTAATTACAGGTGTTGTGTTGGTCTCCTGTGTAGCACTGGCTGACTGAACTGGAGGTGTTGGCTTCTCTGTTTGCTGCGGCGATCCATGACTACGAACACACTGGAACTACCAACAACTTCCTCATTCACACCAAGTAAGATACATAACTCACTGGAATCATGACCACCCAGATGTGGTACCGTGAAATGTATTTTCACAGCCAATTTACATCAATGGCTACACAATGGCATAACCATCCATGACTCTGAACTAATATGGAACTAACAATATCTTTCAAACTCAAGATTGTGCAAGATTTTTACAATGCATTGTATTTGAGTGTGACTGTTTTGAGTGACTGCTCAAATAAATTAAGGGAACATGTAATCATCACAGTATAACACCAAACCAATTTAACTTCAGTGACACCAATCTGTCCAGTTAGGAAGCATAAGTGATTGTGAATCAATGTCACCTGTTTTGGAACAAATGAACAACAATGACTGGAGAGGCAACAGCAAGAGAACCCCCAAAAAGGGAGTTGTTTTGCAGGTGGTGGCCACAGACAATTGCTCACTCTTTATCCTTCCTGACTGGTTCCTGACTCTAGTTTAGCATTTTGCTTTTGTCCTGCTGGTAGCAGTACCTGCAGCCCATTCAGGTTTGTGTAATGTATAACAGGAAGAGCACTGCCAGAGCCCTACAAAATGATATCCAGCAAGCTACCTGTTTGCATGTTTCTGACCAAACTGTCATGATGTCTTGATGTCTTCTAGTGGGACCTGTGCTCACAGCCCAGCACCATGCAGCTCAATTGGTATTTACCCGAGAACATCAGAATTAGCAGGTCCACCATTGGTACCCTGTTCTCTTCACAGATGAGAGCAGGTTCACAGTGAGCACATGTGACAGACGTATAAGAGTCTGGAGACACCATGATGAACGTCATGCTGCCCGCAACATCATCCAGCATGACCAGTTTAGTGTGGGTCAGTGATGGTCTGGGGAGGCATATCCATGGAGGATCGCACGGTCCTCCACGAACTAGCCAATGGTACCTTGACTGCTGTTAGTTACCAAGATGAAATTTTCAGACCCATCATCAGACCTTATGCTGGTGCATTGGGCCCTGGGTTCCTCCTGGTGTAGGAAAGGGTCCGACCTTATGTGGCCAGAGTGGGTAGGCAGTTCCTGAATGACTAAGGCATTGATGCCGTTGACTGGCCCTCATGTTCCCCAGACCTGAATCCAATTGAAAACCACCTGGACGTTATGCAGGTGCTGGTCACATAATTAGAATAATTACGTGACCAGCACCTGTATATCGGTGCATCCAATGCCACCAAGTAGCACCACTGACTTTTCCCCTATTTGGGTTCCCATTGACCGTCGTTATGTAATTTTGTTCTCAACTAATTACACAATGTACAGTAAAGACTTTGGTATGTAATATATTTCATTCACCAAGACCCGATGTGTGGTTTAAGTGTTCCCTTCATTACTTTGAGCAATGTAGTTATATCAAACCCACACTCACACCAAGACAAAACCCTTATAATAGTTACCCTGCCAAATGGGTCAGTGGTTACACAACTGGATATCGCTCGATCATGTTTTGTTTTGTGATTCCATTGGTTGACGGAGGCGTTCAAAAATGCCCACTGTTATGGTGGGACAGAATAAGGTACAGAGAGAGGGGATAGACAGAAAGTTAGTGAGAGATAAAACCCAGTGAAAAAGAGAGAAAGCAAATGAGTTCTTTCAATAGCTGCCCTACGGATTCCAGACCCAGCCTACTCTTCCTTAAGCAAACATATCTTATGGACAGAGGACAGTATTTTTAGCCATGGATTTTCCACATGGACATAGAGGGACTTAAGAACTCAGTCTCCTGGCACATAACTCAACTCTTTATTTAGGGAAAGACAACATGAGTGCTTGCTGACATCAGCAAGATAATTTGATCCTTTCTAATACATCACAGGCATATGGGTTTATCCTATTAAATGATGTATCATAAGCACAAAAGAAATTATATAACCATCAAATTATGCATTATGAAGTGTGCAAATGATGCGTTATAATGACAAAATTATACATTATAACCACAACTGCATATCCACTGATTTCAATTGCTGTAAGTGAACTGATATTAAACACCCAAACCAAGTGGACCTTGGCTCTTGGCTAAGAAGTCTGGTGCTGAAGAATAGTGCCAAGATAAATCCATGAACTTCAAAATGTCATGGTTTGGATTCCGGACCCAAGGCACAAGCAGCAATGGATAAACATTCCTTTAATTGTGTACTTACAAAAACAACAAACGGTGCGGCAGACCACGGCAACCACAGTAACCACAAATGGCCACAGCAACCACAAGTGGCCACAGCAACCACAAATGGCCATAGCAACCACAAGTGGCCCCAGCAACCACAAATGGCCACAGCAACCACAAATGGCCACAGCAACCACAAATGGCCACAGCAACAACACATACAGCACAAACAATGATCTTCAGCTGAAGTCTGAAAAGAGCAACTTAAATAGGATCCCCAGTTAGAGACAACACAGTGCAGCTGCCGATAAATGGGGACCAACAAAACCAAACATAGAGATTCCTTGAAGGCATTCTTAGAGTCAGGCCCTGACAGAATTCCCAGACCAGCATGGAGATGCCTAGAGGGCATGCCTAGAGCCCTGACACTTGAAATAAAAAAACTACAAGGAGTATGTCATCACCCCTTTGTTTTCCCACAAGATGTGCAAAAACTGAAAGGCCAGTTGAATCAAACAGTGGTCCTTTGAAAGTGTCTATTAAATGTACATTGGCGATAAATAAACCTTTGACCAGCTGATGTTAGGTTCTAGTCAAACCGGTTCCATGGATGGCCGAGTGTCTGCAGATTTTTGGTTTGTCCTATAAATTGGTTCCCAGTTCAGACCACCTGGTGAGGGTAGAAATTAACCAATTAGAGACCTAATAAATCAATCAAGTACAAGGTGGGAGTGAAAACTTGCAGACACTCGGCCCTCCATGGAACTGGTTTGACTAGAACCAAACATCAGCTGGTCAAAAAATGGTTGTATTGTTGTATTGTTCAACCTACTGCAACCATTAGATAGGAATGTTTAATGCTTCTCCAACCACTTGTTCTAACTGCAAACCAACCTACTTTTTTCAGGCTCTTAAGCATAACAAATGTGCCTGCATGTGTTCATATGATTTATTGCACAGATGATATAGTATGAAATGGGGTATTGTATATGGGTGATAATGAACCCTAAGGTTAACCATACTGCCAACCTGATGCATAAACCTTATGAACATAAAGATTTCATTAGATCTCGTTATTTCTTTACTACTAAGCCAATTTAAATCATGTGTCTGCTTAAAGAGTCTTTCTAGCCATTATAAATAGTACTTAAGGATTGTTTTCTGTGTGTGTGTGTGTGTGTGTGTGTGTTGTGTTGTATGTTCTCTAGGTCAGACTTTGCCATGATCTACAATGACAGGTCAGTCCAAGAGAGCCATCACATCAGTGCAACATTTCGGCTTCTTCAAGAAGACCAGTCTAATATCTTTCTCAACCTCTCCAGAGAAGAGTGGATGTAAGAATGATATATTTTGTATTGATATATGTTCCTATTATCTACATATGCAGTAACTATGGTGTACATATGTTGTATTTATGAGTAACTGTGTCTTAGATACAGTATTTAGTATGAGTAACTGTGTCTTAGATTCAGTATTTAGCATGAACCACTGTGTCTTCGATACAGTATTTAGAATGAGCAACTGTGTCATAGATACTGTACATAGACACATAAACGGACTGACAGACTGAGTGATAGGTTTACACATATACCGCATGTTTCCATAGGAACATGATTCTCATAAGGACCGTCTGGAAAGATTACAGCCTCTGGGGTTGTCTTTTGATTATCACATGTTGAATATGGTTCCATCTCCAGTGCTATTCCCAATTAAGTACACTGGAGGCTCTGGACACCCATAGGTTGCTGGTGAAAAGTAGTGCACTTTAATGGGTATATTGTGGAAAACAACCTGTCTCTTCTGTCTACTCTGTTCCCCCTCTGACCACGGTGTTTGTGTGTGTCATGTGTCATGTGTGTGTGTGTGTGTGTGTGTGTGTGTGTGTGTGTGTGTCTATTTCAGGGAACTGAGGTCGCTGGTGATTGAGATGGTGCTGGCTACAGACATGTCGTCTCATCTCATCCAGGTCAAAGCAATGAAGGCTTGTCTGCAGCAGCCAGAGGGGTACGTTTATCAGAGATGATGCACACCTCACCCAGGTGACATTATCAGAGATGATCTTCACTTCACCTAGATGACATTATCAGAGATGATCCACACTTCACCTAGGTGACATTATCAGAGATGATCCACACTTCACCTAGGTGACATTATCAGAGATGATCCACACTTCACCTAGGTGACATTATCAGAGATGATGCACACTTCACCCTGGTGACATTATCAGAGATGAACCACACCTCACCTAGATGACATTATCAGAGATGATCCACACTTCACCCTGGTGACATTATCAGAGATGATTCACACTTCACCTAGATGACATTATCAGAGATGATCCACACTTCACCCTGGTGACATTATCAGAGATGATTCACACTTCACCCCGGTGACATTATCAGAAATGCTCCTCATTTTATCCAGAAGTGTGGCTCATCTCTGACATGGTAGATTACAGCCCTCTTAGATGGCTGCTATTCTTTTGCTAGATAGCAACACTAGGATGTTGTCTCAGGTGGGCATCTGTCATTCTAACCGGGCTTCTATGTTATTTCTTTCTGTAACCTGTGATTAACAGCATAGAGAAGCCCAAAGCGCTGTCCCTTCTCCTGCACACTGCAGACATCAGCCACCCCTCCAAGCCCTGGGCTCTACATTCTCGCTGGACCAAAGCCCTCATGGAAGAGTTTTTCAGACAGGTAGGACCCCTGAAGGAGCTTACAACTCTGGAGGTTTCTTATGTACTGTGTGAGTCTCTGGTCATTCCTGGATCGTCCAATCGCTTCTGGATTACCCAGCTCAATGCTGTCAATTGTCAGTGGTAGAAGATTTTAAGATCTCTCTCCTTGTGTTCCTGAGGGCGACAGAGAAGCAGAGCTCGGTCTTCCCTTCTCTCCACTGTGTGATCGCAACAGCACCCTAGTGGCAGAGTCACAGATTGGTAGGGCTTCATCTCCACCCATAGTTATTATAAATGTTAAGAGAGAAAACACTACACACTTGACACACATCTGAATACAAAACCAACGTTTTCTAATCGACACAGAACGTGTGAAAATGGGGTGAATGTGTTGGATGCTGGTAGTCCTGTATAAAGTCCCCTCCAAAAGTATTGGAACGGTAAGGCAAATACCTTTGTTTTTGTGGTTCACTAAAGACATCTGGGTTTAAGATCAAAAGATGAGTATGATACTTTTAGCTTTCATTTCCAGAGTTCAGAATTTCAAAAAGAGTTCAGAATTTCAGCTTTCATTTCCTGGTATTCACATCTAGATGTGTTAAACCACTTAGGATATATCAACGTTTGTATTAGACCACAGCATTTTTAGGTAAGCAAAAGTAACGGAACAAATAATCTTAAAGTAAATAACATTTAATATTTGGTGGCAGAACCCTTGCTTGCAATAACTGCCTCAAACCTGCGACCCATCGACATCACCAAACTGTTGCATTCTTCATTTGTGATGCTATTCCAGGCTTTTACCACAGCTTCTTTCAGTTCTTGTTTGTTTCGAGGTGTTTCTCCCTTCAGTCTCCTCTTAAGGAGGTGAAATGCATGCTCTATTGGGTTAAGGTCAGGTGATTGACTTGGCCAGTCTAAAAACTGTGGAGGTCGTTGGTGATATTACTTACTGATGTTCTGGGGGTTATCTCACAAGATTTCTGTCTAGATGTTAATACCAGGAAATGAAAGCTGAAAATCTGAACTCTTGTCTCATAGTCATCTTTTGATCTTAAACCCAAATGTCTTCAGTGAACAACAAAAACCAAGGAATTTGCCTTACCGTTCCAATACTTTTGGAGGGGACTGTAAATGCAAGGTAATACAGACATGCACATGAATGAATATTGCTCTCATCCGCACTGAATTTTGCTCTCATCCGCACTCATGCAGGCTTCATAGACTTCATAGTGGAGCCCACGTTCTCCCTGTTGACCGACATGGCAGAGAAGATAGTCATTCCCCTGGTGGAAGAAAACCCAGGTCCACCAGATCCCTGCAATCGCCATAGGTGACATACAGTAGACATTGTCACAACACATAGCTGACATACTTCAGCCTTTTAACACGTTAATGCACACACACATACTGTAAATATCTCTGTAGAGATATGCCAGTTTAATCCAAACGGCTATTTGTTTGAGCTGTGGATTGTTCTGCGATAACACGTATATGACATTATAAAGGTGTGAACTATGCGGAAATATGCTTATAACGCATTACAACTTTGCTGTGAAGCATTTGACCTGTTTTTCGTCCTACCAGTAATTTGTGGAAGGAGAGTTCCAGGGGATTACAGTGGAGCCTGGCTCACATCACTTCAGAGCTGGTCAGCTTCCGATCCACATGGACGCGGCACACAGAAGACAACAAGTTCAAATGGAGGGAAAGCAACTCCAATGGTACAATCCATTTTGACCACTGAAATTTCACTCTGCGTCGGGGGGGGCTGGACAATCTTACCATGGCTGCAAAAGAGCCTGGGGGTGAAAGCATTTGGACAGAAACCAAAAGGCTGCTGATTATAATCCCGGAGCCAATAGGGGGGATATATTCTGTTGATGTGTGTTTGAGCAAAGCACTTAATAAGCACTAATTACATCTGTGAGTTACTCTGGATAAAAATGCCAGTTAACCACCTACATGTGAATGGGCCGACAAATTCTGCTGAGTGACTGGTCAGGGAAAAGTATTGCATCTTGGCAAGTATACAGCCCTCATTGAGCACGATTGAACCCTGCTAATTCTGTCAGTTGATCAACCGTATCAATCCAGGGTTGGTTAGATTCATTTAGCCTGTTGGTTTCTTATTTGTCTCAGTGATTAATGTCTCTCTTAGACCTTCAACAGGCAGAAATGTAGTTTTTGAATAGATTTCCTCCAACCTACCGCAGCTCAATCCTCACCATTTAAATCATGTTACCAATCAAGGAGACTATTATCTTCAGTTTTTTTTTGTGGAAAGTGTGATAGCCTGACTCCAGCATGGGTGCGTTTTATGTTGAATAAATCAATGGTACTTTTTTTCCTTTCAGGATTCTTGGATCAGATATTGAAGAAGGATTCATTGGCTGAAGAAAAGGATGAGCATTCTGGTGTTACTACAGAGTAGTGGCTAGGTAAACACCCGGAAATAATAGTAAATAACCGTTTATATTTAATATTGCAACAACATGCAGGTCATGTTATCTGCAAATTACGATATATATATATATTTTTACTGTGTGTGCCTTGCTTGTAATTCACACATTGGTTATCCAGGTAGGACAATAACTGTAAAGAACTGTATATACCACACCAAATATACCATGTACAATCTGATCCAGTAGGAGCGGTTAAAAAGGCAGGCCTTTGGGAGGCAATGTGATCAGTGAGTCGTATATTTAGTGGGATGCAACAAGACAAAGGTTGCCCAACCCGCCTTGGCAATGTTCACACGGTGTCATCGTGTAAAATATTCATCCAGAGAACACACTATTTGAATAAAAAAAATGTAAATCATTCCGTATTGGTGAGATCAATCAACCTTGTAGTTGTTCTGCGTCTTTATAGTGTACAGAAGACCCCTCTGCGAGTTCACCATAGGAAAAAGTTACCCCATAAATACTGCAAGTTTGATTGAATTGAGCCCAGTGTTTCAACAGATGTATATTCCACAGCTGAGAAAATGCTTATTGTTCCATTAATAAATACTCACGAAAAATCTAAAGCACACTGAATCTATCCAATCTTTCACCGGTCTATTTAAATAATAATAATTTTATGAATTAACTGAACACACTACTGGTCACAGATTTGTCTGTTTCTGCTAACTATAAAGTCACCTTTATAGTCAATTGCTTGTCCAGTAGGAGGAGGTAAACTGCTTGTCCAGTAGGAGGATGTAAACTGTTTGTCCAGTAGGAGGATGTAAACTGTTTGTCCAGTAGGAGGATGTAAACTGTTTGTCCAGTAGTAGGAGGCAAACTATTTGTCCAGTAGTAGGAGGCAAACTGTTTGTCCAGTAGGAGGAGGTCAACTGTTCGTCCAGTAGGAGGAGGTAAACTGTTCGTCCAGTAGGAGGAGGTAAACTGCTTGTCCAGTAGAAGGAGGTAAACTGTTTGTCCAGTAAGAGGAAGTAAACCGTTCGTCCAGTAGGAGGAGGTAAACTGTTCGTCCAGTAGGAGGAGGTAAACTGTTCGTCCAGTAGGAGGTGGTAAACTGTTCGTCCAGTAGGAGGAGGTAAACTGTTCGTCCAGTAGGAGGTGGTAAACTGTTCGTCCAGTAGGAGGAGGTAAACTGTTCGTCCAGTAGGAGGTGGTAAACTGTT
>JACXGJ010009431.1:0-24300 GCA_016801105.1 Esox niger
TCACCACGCTGACCTTATCTCGCGCCTCTCTCGTATGACCGATCTCGACCCTCGTTCACCACGCTGACCTTATCTCGCGCCTCTCTCGTATGACCGATCTCGACCCTCGTTCACCACGCTGACCTTATCTCGCGCCTCTCTCGTATGACCGATCTCGACCCTCGTTCACCACGCTGACCTTATCTCGCGCCTCTCTCGTCATCCTTCATCCTTTTTTCTCATCCATCTCTTGTCCCGCAAAAATGGTGAATCTCCACCCATGCATGTCCACTACCTGTGACCTCATACACCTGACCTGACCACTGAACCCAGTGACACTGCCCTCTAGAGGTGAAAAGTGACATCCCATATAAATATAACTATGTAACATAATCCAAATTAAAGTGGCTCTTACAGGAATGGACTGTTCTTTGACTACGTTTTATATTTGACCAAGTCTTTGTTTAGGCGGTTTCTAGTCCTGCGACTCCTATCTAAATGTAAAATTGCTGAAGTTAGCTACCAAGCTAATCTAGTTAATGTCTTCCCCTCCCTATGCCATCTTTATCTCCACACATACCCAGGGTCCACTGCTGTCCTTCCCTCTCAGTCCGTGTGGCTCATGGCAGACCCATCGCCTGGATGGTGGAAGCTGACCTTCCTGCGGAAGAAGAAGTCAGAGCCAAAGGTCCTGTATGAGATCCCAGCAGAGCACGGCAGCAACACCACAGGCAACAGTGGAGCCCCTGGACCAGGAGGGGGCGCCACAGATGACAGCCAGTTTAATGCCCGCCTGGAGAGGATAGTGGACAAGACAGCCACCAAGGGACGTCACGTCAAAGTCTCCCACTCTGGGCGATTTAAGGAGAAGAAGAAGGTCCGAGCTACATTAGCAGAAAACCCGGATCTGTTCCCTGGTCATGAGCCTAGCAACGAGAACATCCGAGGCGGGAAATAAAAGCTTGTGTGCACGGTTGGCTAAATGACTAAAATTTCATGTAAATGTAATAATTACGTTACGCCATTCAGCAGACATAAATACACAGAATGGCCACTCAAACAGAGGCCTTCACTAGCTCTCTCTCTATCTCTCTCTCTCTCTCTCTCTCTCTCTCTCCCTCTCTCTCTCTCTCTCTCTCTCTCTCTCTAAGAGGCCTTCCCAAGCTCTCTTTCAAACACAGAGGCCTTCCCAAGCACTTTCTCTCTAACACAAAGACGTTCCAAGCCTCTCTCCAAAAGACAGTGATCAAACCGCTTCGCACAGTCTCTGTACCTCCGTGAGTAACACTCAGAGGCAACAACTGCTATCCCATTGGAACACGTCAACTCAGCAGATCTATTCTGTATCCCCACACGTGAGGCTAGCTGAGTGTCTATGTAGGACATATGTTAGCATCGCTCTTTCTTCGTTACATATAATCTGTCTCGTCTCATTCCTCGGCCAAATGTACGCAAACAATATATTTATAGAAGAACACTTTCAGTCCTTCCCCACCTTTAAACATTTAATGTACACCCAAGACAGTATGGAAGGTACACTGTGAATGTTGTTGCCTAGGTTACTGCCTTGTCAACGACATCATGAGGAGTGGGGTCAAAGGGTAAACATTTTAAAACCTGAGTTTCTTTAATAAAAAATCTATATTATTTAAGATAGGGTGGACATTCTATGCATATATAGGTAGACTTCTCTATCACCTTGGGATTTAACTTCAAATGAGACAATAAATATGAATAATATTATTAGTTGAGTAATAGTTTTCCACACTATTGCACTTTTTAATGTAAACATGAAGGACCTATTCAGAAATAAACAGCAAGCTTTAAACATTTCTCTTAATGCATTTCATCTGTGTCTGTGATTTTTTGACTATTAAAGACATTGGCGGACACGTTTAAACCAAACATAACCATACAGAAGATAATTTTTTCCTGAAAAGAATAAAAGTACTGTAAATTTCATTTAATTTGTAGAATTTATGATCCATTACAAACATCGCTGTCATTGAACTTGTATTGTACATTTGGGTTATTTTGTAAAATACAGATTGGTTTAACTGTTTTATAAATAAAATCTAAGTCTGATTTTATTGAAATTATGTAGCCTTTTCCTGTTATTTTGAATGACGAAATGAAGAACAAAAATGTATCTGATTAAAAATAACACATTTGTGTGCCATTTATTGTAGTGTTAGAGTTCACTGCAAAAGTGTAAACATACAGAACAAAACTATGAATTCCACATTTCTTGAGCTGAGATGAAAAGAAAATACAGTACAAAATATGGAAACAGAAATGTTCTTGAGAAAAAGAAAATATTTCTACTGTAACTCAGTAAATTCTTTAAAATTGTTACAGTGAGGCAAAAAAAGTATTTGATCCCCTGCTGTATTTGATCCCCATTTCAACAGTGAGAGACAGAAAACATTTTAGAAATTGATGTGCATTTTAATGAGGGAAATAAGTATTTGATCCCCTCTCAATCAGAAAGATTTCTGGCTTCCAGGGTCTTTTATACAGGTAATGAGCTCAGATTAGGAGCACAATCTTAAAGGGACTGCTCTTAATCTCAGAATGTTACTGGTATAAAAGACACCTGTCCACAGAAGCAATCAGTTAATCAGATTCCAAACTCTGCACCTTGGCCACGACTAAAGAGCTGTCCAAGGGTGTCAGGGACAAGATTGTAGACCTACACAAGGATGGAATAGGATACAAGTCCATCCCCAAGCAGCTTGGTGAGAAGGTGACAACAGTTGGTGGGATTATTTGCATATGGAAGAAACAAAAAAGAACTGTCAATCTCCCTCGGTTTGGGGCTCCATGCAAAATCTCACCTTGTGGAGTTGCAATGATCACGAGAACGGTGAGGAATCAGCCAAGAACTACACGGGAGGATCTTGTCAATGATCTCAAGGCAGCTGGGACCATAGTCACCAAGAGAACAATTGGTAACAAATAGCGCCATGACGGACTGAAATCCTGTAGTGCTCGCAAGGTCCCCCTGCTCAAGGAAGCACATGTACAGGCGCGTCTGAAGTTTGCCAATGAACATCTGAATGATTCAGAGGAGAACTGGGCAAAGGTGTTGTGGTCAGATGAGAGCAAAATCAAGCACTTTGGCATCAACTCAACATGCCGTGTTTGGAGGAGAAGGAATGTTGCATATGACCCCACGAACACCATCCCCACCCTCAAACATGGAGGTGGAAACATTATGCTTTGGGGGTGTTTTTCTGCTAAGGGGACAGGACAACTTCACCGCATCAAAGGGACGATGGACGGAGCCATGTAATGTCAAATTTCCTTCATTAAAATGCAAATCAATTCATAATTTTTTTAAATGTATTTTTCTGGATTTTATTTGTTATTCTGTCTCTAACTGTTGAAATAAACCTACCATTAAAATTATAGACAGATAATTTCTTTGTCAGTGGGCAAACGTACACAAAATCAGCAGGGATTCAAATACTTGTTTCCTTCACTGCACATGTTGATTAACTGGGATTGTAAAGTCTGTGTTGTCGAATATATCGTTTACAGGATGACCTGAACAAAATAGACATCACAGACATGTTGAAGATGAGGCACCAGAACATGGCCACAACTGGCAGCACTCCAGTTATCAACAAACTTAACAGGTGAAATAACACAGAAAGGGAAAACCTCCATAGCTTGCACATAACATTCTGTTTTTCTCTCTTCTCATCTCCATTTTTGAGACTGAGTCAAGGAGAGTGTTTGTCAGAGATCTTCCTCCAATGCACTAGACACCCACGTCCTGCCGTCGCCACTGACCTTGGCAGGTTAAGTCACTGAGATTAAGTTGGTGCTTGTAGGACGCTGCCCTCTAGTGGATACAACTCCATTGTCCATCTCAGGATGGTACTGTGAATAGACATTGCCATAGACATTGCCCAAATTGAGAAATATCACTGATGTTAAATAACATGAAACAACACACAGTCCATATTGCCTATTAATAAGAAAGATGTCATCCATGCCATTGTTATGCTTGTATTGTTCTTTGCAACCAAGCTATTGGGGTTATTCACTACTGTGATTCAAATGTAATATGTAAATCATATTAGGGAATCATCTTTTATTAACCACACTTCAATTTAAAACAGTGGTAACATTTTATATGGCTACTATATAACATTGAGGGTGTTCTATTTTTGCCCACTAGAGGGCAGTGATTATACATGGATTTTACAGTGACTATTGTGAATCTTAGGAAGACAAAAATAAATAATGGGGTAATCCATACACCAGGACCAAACTTATTTCACGCGACCAATCATAAACTGCTTGTGGTTCGGAGCCCATTTACAAGGGATTATATAAGGGATTATATATGTATTATGTTTTAGTCTCAAAGTAGAATAAAATTACAAATTAGTAAAATATGAATAAAACTTTTATGAATTAATTATTTTGAAAACACTCAATAATAAACTAACCCTGATTAAAATGTTAAGTAAATGTTCATTTATTTGTAAATGGGCATCTCTCGCAGACAGAAAGACGGACAGAGCCAGATAGACAGACAGAGACAGAGACAGATAGACAGACAGCGACAGACCAATGGACCGAGACAGTGAGACTGGCAGTGACAGAGACAGATGGATGGACAGAGACAGAGACAGACAGAGACTGAGACAGATGGATGGACAGAGACAGAGGCAGACAGAGACAGATAGACAGACAGAGACAGAGAGACAGACAGAGACTGAGACAGATGGATGGACAGAGACAGAGAGACAGACAGAGACTGAGACAGATGGATGAATGGACAGAAACAGATGGATTGACAGAGAGACAGACAGACAAAGATAGATAGACAGACAGATCCAGCTAGACAGACAGTGATACAGGTGTTCATTAGGATATGGGTGTATTGACAGAATATGTAGAGTGTGAGCAGACACACTAGCCCCCCATGTTGATTGATGTGTGGTTACATAACCTATTCACCATTCATATTATATAACAGGGGACGTTTGTTACTGCCACTCGTCTTGTGTAAAATGTTGTATGGTGACACAGTAACAAAACAGAACTCAACACAGTGGCTTTTGCTCTTCGACAAGGTTATGTAGTTCACAAAGTTCCCCTGGAGACCGACCGGTATGTGGTAACTTGGCCATGTGTCTTTGTTCAGACTGGTTGAAGTTGTTGAGGGACCACATTCATTGAGTCAGGGCTGCACTTCACTGTGAGCACATTCTTCATGTGGTTTTTTGTCGTTCTTTTGAATGTAAATCAATAATGACAACCTGTTGTTGCACCTTCCACTGTTTGTCAACAGTAACTATGCAATTGCTTCACTGCATAGTTGCTTCACTGTACATGCAGTGTTTGTCAACAGTAACATGCAGTTGCTTCACTGCATGTACACACAGGCCTATCCAGGCCTGTGTGTACATGTGTGTTTGTGGTGACCAGAAGACCCCCATAAGGTAGTAAAGCCTCAAGAATCCCAGAAATGTTTCTGGGTGAAAAATAAATATGGGTCAAATGTCAAATGAATCTGTAAGGTTTATCAATCTCAGATTGGGAGTACCTGTAGGTCTAATGACAATAGACAATAGCAGCCAAACTTGAAGGACCTCTAAGGGGATAATACCTGAGTTAAGATTCATCAGAGACAAACATTGTTTCGATGTTTGACATGAGTCATGACTCTTTGTTTTCAGACGTGAAATACTTTTTTTTTCTGCACAGTCTGACATTTATTGTGCTCACTAAGCCTACACGGCTACAGCACAAACACGAGAAAATGTACGATTCAAAACCAAATTCACTGAGTTTAAGAATTTCAATTGGATTGGTTGGAGTAGGTTGCATAAATCAGTTGGTAAAAATCCAGTCTAGGTGGTCTAGCGACCCTGTATGCTGATCCTGGCTCTAAAGTGTGAACTGGCCGGGGTTCAAATCTGCCCCGCTCACTGCCCCTTGGCCCCAATTTCTCCTATTTTCTGTGTCTTCAATAAATAAAACAGTATATGGGAATGGGACCGCTAATGTTCTCAGGTGGTTTATTTCCACACAATCTCCTGTGGGCAGCCGTTACGGTATGTCCCACAACAAGCCAAATCACGTGAGATTTTGCTTCCCCGTTTCAGACCGAGATTAGTTTCCCCATAAGAGATATGGGTCACTGAGTTCCAAACGTGTCTGTGCTTAGTACGCATACTTCTACCACATTAATACCATCCATGACAAGCCTGCGTTTACCTCACACACGTGCTCTCTCATCACCATTACATACGTGTTTGTACATGTATTCCAGAGTTGAGTCTGGATTTCCACCAGCAGCAGAGCCTGTTGTTAAAACACTGATGCCTCTGGCAGTCGCTGGGTGAAGGGAGAGAATGCTGTACATTCCATTGCCAAGGCAACCCTTATTGGAACATTCTAGGCCCTGCTCTTTGTGGCAGAGGCTGTGAGTTCGGCTGATGATTGACAGGTTTGTCATTCCGGTTTAGCCAGGCAACCGACTAGCAGAGCATCCTGCTATCACCAAGGGGATGGGGGTTACTAGGTGAAGAGTCAGTGCCTAGATCTGGTGTGCAGATACAGATTTCATTGACAGCACTAAGAAAGTCCAAATAATTTTTGTCTCTCTTCTTTAACCGCGGTTCTTCATATTGTGCAGCATTTCATAATAGTAATAAAATATATATATATATATATATATATATATATATATATATATATATGAAATATTTTTATAACTTAATGCTTAATTTCTGTTGCTAAACTCTGTTTGTCCACTTGATGACTTGTGCAATTTAATTCGTTGACAAATAAATGTCAGTAGATTGTATGAAATTGTTTTTGTACATTGAGCATTTGTAGACAGAATGGCCTTGACCATTTCCAATGAACAAAAAATGAACTCAACATATATAATCTGGGTCCCCTTTTTCATGAAAGTAACGATCACATACATTTTCCTTAATTTTCTTAAATGTTTTAATCTGTGTGAACAAGCATAATTTCAAAGATATTATATCCACCTAGTGCGCAACTCACGGAAGCTGGGAAATATCCCAGTTCTCCCGTGGGCTGGATCCTCACACGACGTCACCCACTGGGCATGTTCGGAATGCTCTGGATCGACGCGTCAGACAGAATTCCTGAGTCCACCATACATCCAGCAACCTCGCATGGGTGTTGAGGAGGAGCAGGACAACATTCCACCGGCCACAATCAGCATCCTGAACATGTCTATGCTGAGGAGGTGTGCTGCACGGCAAATGGGAGTCTTTCTAAGAGGAGAGTCCCTAACACATATTCTGAGTCATGTGACAATCATTGGACTTAATTCGTTCATTAAACTGACTCATTGAGTACCAACTGCAAGTCAGTAAGATCGATTAAATTAATGCATGTTGTATTCGTATTTGTGTGTTCATACACTCAGCTCCTTTTGAGGAAAACACTTTGGTTATACTCTGTTATGAACTTAGGCTAAATTTTTTAAAAGTATCAACTGCAGTTGCCAACAACGTTACCAAGTAAAACATTGTAATCGTTCGTTTTGAATAAATGCAAGATTACTTATTGGATTACCTTAATTGCAAAATAATAGGTGCGCTAAATTATTATGACACGTTGCATGTTTGATTTCTGTATTTCATGTTTTAAAAACATCGTTATTTGATCCCAAAAAACAATTGTGCTCCTCAGTTGTTTTGAGTGTGAACATCATGCACGCAAATATGGGCGTACATCAGCAGATTAGTGACTAGCTGGTTACATTTTCTCCTGTTATGGTTGGTTGGTTGACTGGTAAAAACAGTGTATATCTACGATTATATTAGACCCATATTATATGTGATTTAGTTATCTACTGTCGACGCATCTTTCTCAGAACAATGATATGGCCTACTTGGTGTTATACCTTTTTCAGACGGGAATTGTTTAAAAGATTAGATAAAACATGAATAAAACAGAAATAACTGAATAGGCAAACACATCCTTAGATTTTGGATTATGTTCAGATAAAAAGTAAGATTCTGGATGATCCGGGGTTATTGGAAAAATTGGAATGACTGATAATCTGACAGTCCTTTACCTGTATTGAGGAGATGTAGCCAAATAATATTGAAGTAGAATCAAGGGTTTAGAAAGGATTCCCAAGGCTCTGTACTTAACCCATAAGGAAAAATGCTAATTCAGTTTTTGGCCAGCTATGTGAACTCTAAGATTGATTGATACCACAAAAGGTGTTCAATTGGTTACAGGCTATTCCTATTTGTCTTCTTATGCGTCTTAATTTGCAAGTAATCTAAAAGTCATTTGTAGTAATACGATTGTGTTACTGAGTTTGAGTAATCAAAAAGTTGTTTACTGATTACAAATGTGGACAGGTAACTTGTAACTATTACAGATTACATTTAAAAAGTAACCTACACAACCCTGGTTACAATGGACCTCGTCTCCCAGGTAGGTTAGCTGGAGGTGACATGTTACAATGGACCCCATCTCCCAGGTGGGTTAACTGGAGGTGAAACGTTACAATGTACCCCATCTTCCAGGTAGGCTAACATGAGGTGAAATGTTACAATGGACCCCATCTCCCAGGTAGGTTAACTGGAGGTGAAACGTTACAATGGACCCCATCTCCCAGGTAGGTTAACTGGAGGTGAAACGTTACAATGGACCCCATCTCCCAGGTAGGTTAACTGGAGGTGAAACGTTACAATGGACCCCATCTCCCAGGTAGGTTAACTGGAGGTGAAACGTTACAATGGACCCCATCTCCCAGGTAGTTTAGCTGGAGTTGAAACGTTACAATGGACCCCATCTCCCAGGTAGGTTAACTGGAGTTGAAACGTTACAATGGACCCCATCTCCCAGGTAGGTTAACTGGAGGTGAAACGTTACAATGTACCCCATCTCCCAGGTAGGGCTGGTTCTAGGCATAAGCGTCTGTTTCGGGCCCCCGACTTCTCAGTTAACAGGGTAGGGCATGAAATGTTACAGGGCATGAGTTAGAAAAAATAATACATCTTGACATTTACCTAAATATCAAATGTCTTTTTGAGAACATCCTCCTTATGTTAAGTTTCCTTGTGGTGGATAAATAATAAAATAATAACAAAAATCATCAACATTGGCAGGTACTGACTTGGTTAGTCCTTATGTAAATAGTAATACAATTGATACATGTTAGGTCTAACTTTAAAGCAGGTGTCTCAAAACACATTTGCTCGGACCTCATCTGCTGTGATTAATGGGTAGTGGATATACTGGGTTATACTTATGAAATCCTGAATTCTTCAGGAGTGTTAAGGAATTAACTGAGCGTGTGTACAGTGTGACACGTTATTCTAGTTTTGACCATGTTTACTTTTACCACAACTTTTGCGCGTTTCGACATGTTATGTATCGGCCACACCTCTCTTACCAGAGACATTCGAATTTCGAAGATTGAGTGACGTAGTGTTGCGATGTGACAAATGGGAAGGCACCAATAGGACTTCTGCTAGAGATTTCGGCATTTGATAAGTTTGTCTCGCGCTGCTGGGTGATTTGGATTATCCAGAGTTTCCTGGTGAGTTTTCTTTAATTTACAATAGTGAACACGATACATTAAATCGGCATTATATTCGATTCATAGGAATACGTAATTTGCGTGAAATATTATCGGTAACAAACTAAATAATTTCAATACTTTGTTTGGAAAGGAAAGCAATTACAATTCTGTTTAGAACGATTTAGAACGTCAAACGTGTCAATTTATAAAATCTGAATTTAAGTGACTTCTCCACTTCCAGTTTTTAATCTTCGACATTTGAGGTATTTGTACAACAAACGTAGTTACTTGTATCCTAATTAGCTTTTGAGATGCAATTGTCACCTGCGTATGTATTTGTTTTGTGACCAGCGTGCAACCCAGGTGTCAAACCAGTGTTAATAAACTTGCTGAATGGGCCTACATTGACGTTACCTGTATTCGAAGTACGTTGCTTGTTGTCGCAAAATGTTGCATTATATCAGAAAATGTTTGTTCCACGACCAGTCCATATTACATTTTTGCTGAATCGCTTGTGGTTTCTGGTTAGCGTCTTTATAGAAACATTCTGTAATTTAAGAAATGCTCATATCGGCCACATTATTAGGGAGAGTCCATGTGCTCGTTAACGCAAATAGCCCAAAAGCAATTCCCTAAATCGATGTATAACGCATGCATTATTGTGTGTATGTATATATATATATGTAACACATTTCTCTCTTTAATGTATACGTGTATGCACTAATAACATTATATGGCTAATGCCGTATGACCATGGTTTACAAACAGCCAGTAAAAGGTGAAACCGATGTTTTTAAACAAAACATGTAATTCATTTATTTGTCATGACATTTAGTACGTAGCCCACCGCCTAACATGGTTTCTAAATATTGCCAGTTAACATATTGATTCAAAGGATTTCTCTGCACCACTCGAAAGTCCCACCGGTCTTCTGGTCACACTGTACGTAAATTATAGAGAAAACCAATGGGTCGAGCAGTTGTCCAAGAACTTGAAGGTTAGGCTAAGTATTTATGAGTCCAGCAGTTGGAAAGTCTTGGGCCTCAGAAAAAGCCGTGTCGGCCGGGTCATAACAGGCCTTTGTCCCAAATGTTCCAAAATGACATTTTGTGTCTTTGTGGATGGAAACTCCCTTCTAAGTTAATAATGATCAAATTATAAGTGACATCAACAGGTTTACCAAGTATTACTCAAACTCTTTGTGTGCAGACCACCAGATGTTTCACATTTTTGTTTACTCCAGCATAGACACACCTGATTCTATTAGCTAATAGCTTGGTTGTAGAGGTCTGTTTTAATTGGGTGTGCCACTTAAATTGGTTAGGTGGAAGATCTAATGGTCTATAAAGAGAAGCTTGGGAAACCCCTGGACAAAGTCCTTTAAAGATTGCCTGTCTCGGACCCCATCTTATTTAGGCCTTCAAGCTAAATATGACAATGTGAGGTACAAAGCAAACAGGGAATGTCTTTAATTTAGTTTGGCATCATCAAACCACAGTGGTCTACTCCTGAACAAGGAAATGCCTTAACCTAGCCCTCTGGTTTGGTTGCCACTCAAAATAACAAATCGGATGATGACACTTGCTGTGTGAATAATCCTTCCATGTATGGGTGTGTGTGTCACCTGCTTTCAGCCTTGGCTCCTCCTCCTCCTCCACCCACTCACCAATCCTCATTGTAATGTACCTGCCCTTGGGAGAATAAACCACAGATATTAGGACATTGGTTGGTCACTGTTGCCTTGGAGTCTAATATGCAAATGAAGAGAATCTTCCTTTTTCAATTTAGATTTAATAAATCAGATGTTATTTCTGTAATTTAGGGATGTCTCTCTACCTGATCCCTTGTGTTAACTGGTTCAGACTTTTTGAAGTCTTCTCAGGAGTGTGTATTTTTCAGACAAAAGTAAAACCATGATTTCCTGCTTGATTTGTGGTTGATAATATTATTTGTAGTATTAGTAATTGTCATGTTCTTGGGCACATATTTCCAGACCTATGATCACATGTTTGTCCACCATAGGCTTTTAAAAGGCTTGAGCCAATCATAGAAGCTAGGGGGAGGATGAGTTCAGGTAATGGGGTTGTGTGACTTAGACTTGAATTTCAACAATAGAACACTTCCTCCTTGAGGATTTAAAAAAATCTGATTGCTTAAGGGTTGAAAAGTGGAACAGTTGCGGCAGCAACCGAAACTGCCCAACGTGTCGCTGATTAGCTTGGGAAAGTGGACTAGCAGTTATGACCATGTTTTTTTCCATGATCTTTTTTATATATGCTCACTTCCTGTTTCCTTTGTCTCCCCAGTGTTTTATTTCCTTTGAGCGAGAGCCTTTCCAATAGGCAGATTTCTTTGCAAGATACTTGGTCCAATCATGATGGACCCTCAGGTGTGTCCACCTTCTCTGAACAGCAGCCAATCAGTGATGAGCGGTCTAGACAAGTCTCCTGCAGCAGGTGGCTACAAGCCCGGCCACACGCGGAACAACAGCAGCGGGTCGTCACGTCACTCACGCCAGGTTGTTTCTGAGTCGTTCCACTTTATTCTATCGTGGTCTGATTAACTAGTGAATGCCGCTGGTTTCATTCCAGCTGACATAATTTGTTTTTCTAACGGCCGTCTTGGAGTGCATTTTTGACAACTGTGTTAGTATGTTTAGCTGGGGCTTGTCTGTAATCTAAAACTGAATCCCAACAGAACTCCAGGAACTGGGAGGTTCTGGAAGACCACGTGAACATGTATTCAGGGGTTGGGTCAGGGCTGGACATGAGTGTCCCAGGGATCTGTGAGGGATTCCTGTTGAAGAAGAGGAAGTACCCAATGAAGGGCTGGCACAAGGTAAGGGCAAGTCAATTCAAGCACATTTGGGAAGTGACCGTTTTATTTTGGTTGGCTTGAACTGCGGATGCCCTGTGGTTGACACGCTTCTAACGAGACAAAAGCAGTTGGCCAAATCTTTGCTACTGGTTGGCACTTATTAAACCTCTGTCTGAAATGATACTGTCTCTTCTCTCAGAGGTACTTCTTATTAGAGAAAGGGATCCTCAAGTACTCAAAGACGAAGCAAGATGTATGTATTCACGATGCACCGGAAACTCATACCTCTAGTGTACATCCACAACGAAGTATGTACAGTTGCACATGACACGGCAACAGGGGAATGCTTGAATCAATACCTCTATTGGACAGTAAAGTGAGATGTTTTCATATGCTGTTATTTGTCCACCTATCAGATCCAAAGAGGAAGGCTCCATGGCACGCTGGACGTTAGCCTCGCTGTCATGTCCATCAACAAGAAGTCGAAGCGCATCGATCTGGATGGTGGAGAATATTTATACCACCTCAAGGTATATTTCTGTTCCATTCCTTTTCAGTTCCACAGCAAGTGGCAGGTTTCCTCTGTTTCCTATTAAAGTCCAATTCCCTCTGGTCACAGACCAAGAACAATGACTTGTTCTACATCTGGCTGACCAAGCTGTGTGCACACCGAGTCTTTAAGAAGAACGAGGCCATGAACATCCATCACGGGGTCCTGAATGCCCTCTCCCTGGGCAACAGCGCCACACTGCCGGCCATGGCCAATCTGGCTCAGAGAAACAGAGATGGCCCGCCTGACGCGGTGAGTGATCAGAAACGTATCGTCCCGCCTGACGCGGTGAGTGGTCAGAAACGTATCAGCCCGCCTGACGCGTGAGTGGTCAGAAACGTATCAGCCCGCCTGACGCGGTGAGTAGTCAGAAACGTATCGTCCCGCCTGACGCGTGAGTGGTCAGAAACGTATCAGCCCGCCTGACGCGGTGAGTGGTCAGAAACGTATCGTCCCGCCTGGCGCGGTGAGTGGTCAGAAACGTATCGTCCCGCCTGGCATGCCCTGCATTGAGTAGCAGTCTGTGAATCAAAAAATCTTACCGGCCACAGTGAGGAGCTAAAGTCAAGACTTAGACCAAATACATCCAGAAAAAACAAACTCTATCCTTTTACCTGTTATTGTCTCAACTGACACTGAAAAACGTGTTTGACAAATATTTTCGTAGCTGCCTTTGTTGACAAAATTGACACTGCTTTTTGGACATTTTCCACACACAATTTTAGTTATTCTAATTTCTGAATAAAATGACAACTGACTAACTAATTTGTTTCCCTCTCCTTTGGCACCAGAATCCAACCTACGCCAGCTCCGCCTCCACGCACCAGGCTGGCGTGCAGGCGCCGCTCACTGCTGCTCCAGGGGTCAACAACAAGGTGGCAGCATGGCTCCAACAGACACATGAGGCTGATACCTGCTCCCAAGGTAAAACCCTACCCAACCTAGGCAGGCAACCAAGGCCATTAAGCACAGTCATGCGCAGACCTCTGCAGGAGGCAATGTGTATTATGAGGGCGGACGATGCATTCTCGTCAGAGTGAATGACGCGTGTCATTAAGAATGCAGGCATTGATGACCAATGGGCAAATAGGGCACTTGTTGAGTCTGAGGGGAAAAGGGCAACACCCCCTAACTTCCCCAGAGTCAGTCTGTGCAAGTGTCTGCTGTTCAGTGTTAAATATGAAGTCAATTTCAGAATCAGATTTTCTTCCTGAGGCTTTGGTTCCAAAGATTTCTCAACAACCTTCTCTTTTTGTCATTTTGACTCTTGAAGAGCTAAGCCGTTGTCAGTCAGAGCTGACCGAGCTGGGCCAACTCATCCAGAGACTCACTTGGCTGGAGACTGGCCAACAGCCAATCTCTGACGCCGACATAGAGCGACGAATCAGCATGCAGGTAACATCACCGGCACCACTTCACACACTGGTCTGTTCCCTGTGAACAGCCACATGCAGCCAAGGCATTATGTTAATATAGTCATTAGTTCTGGTTCGTCCTCTGCGTATGTTTCTGCTGGTCTCAGAATCTCACGCTGGACAATCCGAAGGCCAAGAAAGACAAGAAGATGCCGTCCAAGATATTTGGTCACTCCCGTACCATGTCTGGAGTCGAAGCCCGTAGCGTGGTGAGTTCTTCTGTCCTGCATGTGACTAGACACAGCTTACTGGTCCCGGTGTTGTCTGGATGTTTCACGGGCCTCTCAGTGTCCTGGAAATATCCCAACTCGTTCCCTGTCCTTTACGTTGGTCATTCACGGTTTAGGGATGAGTATTAACACTCTAAATATAATATATAATGCTTTGCACATATGTTTTGCACGTATGTTTTTAGCTTATGAGGTTTTCTTATTTTAAAACGTCTGCAGTACCAGTCGAAGGTCAACTGCTCCATCAGGCTAATTGGTCAAAGGGTAACCTAAAGCATCACGTCCACAGAGCATGTATTATCTAGCAGGCCAGTTATCACCCATACAGCTAAAAGAAGCTTGCATGACAATACTGTGGAAAATGTCTACGACTATCGGCCGCCTGCATGGGAATCAGTCTCTCACAGCCTAGTGAGTCAGGGCAGGTGTGTGCGTCATTTGAACATGGCATTCTCGTACTCTCACAAAAAGATGTTCCCTCTCCTCAGTTCACCTCCAGCCACCTGAGCACGTCGTCCAACCTCCTGAATGCGGGAGCATGCTCCGCGCAGTCCATCCCGGACTACGTGTACTCCCAGCTCGCCACACCCGTCGTCACCTCCCCGGAAGCCAAGAAGATCCAGCAGGACATCTGCGTTTTGTCCCACAGGGGTACGGAGGATGTCTCTGGGTTTTTGGGGCTTGTTTGTTCCGTGCAGTTTGTAATGGTTAACTGGGTCAAGTGAAGAGCTGCCACGGTCAGGCTGGTGCCACACGTCCGTTCCAACTGATGGGCCTTTCAGTTACCTGAGAAAATACAGCGTCGAGTTACTTTGAAGTCAAGTAAAATGCCTTATTTGTTGCCTTTTTTCCCCCTTAGTTCATGCATCTCTGAAGTCCGTCCACGAGGTGCTCACGCAGGAACGGGAGCGAGTACGTCAGGCATGGACCGGTCCTGACCTTCGCTCATCCACCTCCAGTCAACTGGCCACCTTGTGCAGTACACTGTCTGAGGTTAGAAGTGACCCTGGACACATTCACACGGACACGCTGAAATCCTGCTGCTCCATTACAAATGGCTCTAAATGAGTCTGCACGTTTTTTTATTATTGGAAAACTAACAAGAATAACCTGTAGAAGTTAGAGATCTAGTGAACAATGGAACTGCCTGAAAAGATCATTGTCTTTTGTGGAAACCACAGCACTGGTTTCTGTGGGCCACGCCTGCGTGTCTCTCTGCCTGCCTGCGTGTCTCTCTGCCTGTCTCTCTGTCTTCCTGCCTGCGTTCAGTTTTATGAAGGTAGCCTTAACTGGTTTGGCCTGTTCAGGGCTTGGTTGTATGGATTCATAAGCCACTGACAACCAACGCTGACAGAATTATTCCCCCCTCTGCTGATTACTCCCTAGTCACTTTGTCTTGCTCTGTGTGCTCTGCAAACAAAATTGGTTTTTATTTCCATTTCAGTTGGTTTTCTGTGGATCCAACTAACTTAACTATCTGTCTGATTTCAGGGCAACCACTCACCAATATTATGCCCTTTTTTCATAATGAATGTGATGTCTGAGGGTGATGTTGAATATTTCACTAGCTCTGCACACATTATTTGATGGTATTGTAATACATCTATTTGTTGTCTGTTTCCAGTTGGAGGTACAGTCTCGCCTGACCAAAGTCCACTCTCTGTCCCTCTCCTCTGGTTCGTCTGGTGATTCCAAGGAGTCCTTCAACACTGTTCGTCAGGACCAGGTGTGTCTTTAACTGGCGACCTCCAGTCAGTACGGCAGGATTTCACTAGTACTGAGATGCCTGTCTCAGTGGTTCTATGTTTCTCCTGTATTCATTCAGTTGTGCTGGGCTGCTGTCAAACCATTACTGCCAAAAATGACTAACTATGCTCCTTCAGCTAACAAGCCCCAAAATAAAAATAAACTCGGGGAATCTAAGATTTGTTACAAATGTTTTTCTTGTTGTAGCATGACAGCTCTGCAAAAACTGGGGCAAAGTGTGTTAAATTGCATGAACATTTATATAAACCTGCAAAATTGACTGAGTGGCCTCAAGTCTCTATGCCCATTTCCCCCAGTGCCAGCCCTTCCTGTAGAATGTCGCCATCTTCTCATCCTACACTCATCCCATTCCCTTCCAGAACCATGAGAAGACCCTCACTGTGGGTCGCCCGGTACAACGCGCCCCCTCGGCAGCCGAATCCATGAGCGTGTACTACGATGCGACCGATGTCGTCGCCTGCGAGAACTCCTCGGAGAACGAAGAGGACGAGTCGGACGAGTCTGGGCTGAGTGACGTCACCAACACCACCAACTCTGAGCCGGACGAGGTCCAAGGTGAGCGACCGCTTCTTGGATGTCACTGTTCATCTGCAGCCGTGGCAGTAGAATAACTGAAAACGACGCTAGTTGAAAAATGACTTTTGTTTATTGCTTGAGCAGTACCGTTGTACCTAGTGACTGGGAAGGTATTCCGCTACATTGATTATTTCATATATAGTGATGGCGCTAGAGATGTATAGATGTACTGCCCGATTAGGGTTATGTAATCCATTATTGAGTGCGTGTCATTCTATACCGTTTTCTTAATATAGCTTCGACTCTGCCTGCCCAGGCAGAATCATCGGACCAGGCTGAGATGAAAGGTATTTTATGGCTGGTCAACATTAAGGATTAATTGAGGTTTGGCAAATTGCAGCCGAAGTATGTCCCCTATTGATTGATGAACTGATGATGCCCTTCACCGTTTGTAATACTTGTAAAACCAGTCTGTTGTACATCCAATAACGTGGTTCAGCCAATGGACCGGTTCTAACTGTCTACACCTTCTGTTAGTGTTTTACTACTTCTTCCTCGGCTCTGCTTAATGGATTTAGTTGGACTGTTTTGTAATCATCAACGAAACTTGGTCTAATTAGTATTGACATCGTATTCTTTAAACTTCTCACCTTCAATCTCAGTCCAACTCTAAGTTGCTAAGTGGAATTTGAGAAATCATGACCCGTATCTCTTCCCTCCCCTTCAACGTCCTCGTGTTTTCAACCACTTTGGCCTTCAGTCATTTGAAGGTCTACATCTCCTCAATGGCCTGTTCATTTGCCTGTTCAGGCTTTTACACTGCGAATGAAAATGAGGTACCATCCTTCCATTCAGTCTTTCCGTCTGCTCTTCCCACGCCAGCCACCATCACCCGAAACTTCCGCGCCAGTGTGTCCAGCGCCCCGAACAGGATCAGCCGGGTGCCCACTAACACCGGCCGGCGCAGCGTCCTGCCGGCGCCCTGCGTGGACAACAGCCACATCGGCATCATGAGCATCCTGTACAACAACATTGGCAAGGACCTGTCCCGTGTCTCCATGCCCTGCGGCCTGAACGAGCCCCTGAGCCTCCTGCAGAGGGTGAGCGAGGAGCTGGAGTACTCTGAGCTGCTGGACATTGCCAACCACACGGAGGACCCCTTTGAGAGAATGGTGAGGCGGCCCGCCTTGTGCCTGAATTCAAGCAAATAAAGAATTACATGCTTAAAATGGGGTGTTTGGGCTTGGGACTTGGGTTATAGGATTGGACTCATGGGGACCTTTTGCTCAGGGGCATTGTTGGTTAAGGTTATGCATTACACCTAGGTAAAGTTTGGGCATAAATGTTACTTTATTGAGGTTAGGGTAAGGTTAAGGTAAGGGTTAGGGTTAAGATTAGGGCAAAGGAGCGTGCGATTTCTATTTTCTGGATCTGTGTGTGTATATAGTGGTGGTGTTCATAGCTTCACAGTGTTATAGGTGATATTGTTGGATCTCATCCCTACTTCACCATTTTCTTGTTAGCTGTACGTGGGTGTGTTCTCCATCTCGGGCTATGCCTGGGCTACCTGGAGGAACCGCTACAAGCCCTTCAATCCAGTGCTGGGGGAGACCTATGAGAGTGTCCGTGAGGACCGAGGCTTCCGCTATGTCGCTGAGCAGGTAGGACTTCGCCCCAAATAGTCCAAGTGTATACCTTCAAAAACATCTTCGACGTATTTCGTTTTACAAGTGCTATTATTTAAAATCTTCCATTGCTTTTGTTTTCCTAGGTTAGCCACCACCCACCCTGTTCCGCTGTCCATGCAGAGTCAAAGAATTTCACCTTCTGGCAAGACCAGCGATGGAAGAACAAGTTCTGGGGGAAGTCTTTGGAGATCATATCCTCTGGGCCAGTGCACGTGACATTGCCCAAGTGAGTGTTAACTAAATTCCATCATGATTTACTTTGCAAGTAAGGAATGTAACGCTTTTACGATGTGGTTTCGAATGTCTTCATCTATGGCGTTCAACATCAATGACAATGCCGTTATTTAACTAAACGGATTGTTTGT
Source organism: Esox niger (assembly GCA_016801105.1). Taxonomy (NCBI): domain Eukaryota; kingdom Metazoa; phylum Chordata; class Actinopteri; order Esociformes; family Esocidae; genus Esox; species Esox niger. The sequence goes on from JACXGJ010009431.1 coordinate 18,878, forward strand.
GTGGGAACCGGCTTGGCCAGGGCCGGTTCTCGGTATAAGCCATTGCTCAGGGCCCCCCCGTCTGCTAAGGGGCCTATGACTGCTCGTGGAAAGGGGGCCCCCTAAAGGGGATGGGTAGTCTGCATCTGGTTGCAGTAAAGCCTTTTGCTCTACCGTGTAGGTCCGGGGACCACTACGAGTGGAACAAGGCGGTGACCTGCATTCACAACGTCCTGAGTCAGCAGCGGTGGTTGGAGCACTACGGCGACATCACCATCAGGAACAACAACAGTGACGTCTGCACCTGTAAGATCGTCTTTGTCAAGGTGAGGCTCCGCCCACGCTGAGTACATGGCGTTGGATGTTTTCATTTGTGGGTTTCCTTACTCGCGCTCCACCGACCTACTGTGTTTCCCTGACCCGTGTCTTCCTGATCCATCCTCTCCTCAGTCCCGCTACTGGGGCTCCGACAGCAGTAAGAACGAGGTGCAGGGCCAGGTTCTGAACCAAGCAGGCGAGGTTGTCCACCGGTTCGGCGGCCTGTGGCACGAGGGCATCTTCTGTGACACCCTGCCAATCCCACAGTGCCTCTGGAAGCCAAGTGAGTACCGCCGTAATCTGATCCCAACCTCCGTACTCCACCCTGAAATACAGTGTGGCCAATTTGAATTTTGATATTTCAAAATGAGGTGTGATCCACTATGAGGGAGTGCAGAGGTTCTCCTCCATCCTCCAGTCGGTCGTCCACTTTCCAGTACAACACATCCTCACCCAGAGGCCTGTTTTCCACTCTAGACCCTCCGCCTGAAGATCACTACCAGTACTATGGCTTCTCTCGCTACGCAAGGGAGCTCAATGAGCTGACCCCTGAACTCCAGAAGGTCTTACCCCCCACGGACACCCGCTTCAGGCCAGATCAGAGGTGAGTCTCTCCTGAAAGTGCATAGGTCTTTAGCAATATCAGATCTTTCTTTATTATGCCTAGGGCCTGGAATATTAATTGACCATGTGACATGAGCAGGAAAGGACTAGGGACCTGCCGGTTTCATGCATGGAAACTCAATGGCCAGAGCTTCCATGAGTCTCGAATCAGCCCCCTGACCCCTACATGCTTGCTTGTAGTGGCCTCCACGGATAGGTGCGGTCCATGGTTGGTTAAGGGTTTTAAAAAAGTACATTCGGGACACACTTGTGATGCAATTAATGGTCCCCTGTTAACACAAGCATGACTTCTTTATTGACCCATCCCTGCTACCACAGAGGAAATTATCACCGACAAATGACCTGCCTCTGTGTGGACACAGTTGAAGGGGCTACTGGGGGGGGGTGGGGGGGTAATTATCACCTGCACTCTTGCTTATTTTTCACTCCCTCGGATTTGGGTCACTTGGGCAAATGGAGGAGGCTCAAATGGAGTGTGGAGGATGGAAGTGTTCATTTGAGATTTACCCCTTTTTAATTCCTGTGTATTGACGTGACGTTCTATCCAAGGTGGTATTTGGGCACCCAATCCACATGGAACCCATTTGACTCATGTCGTGCGTGATGGAGCTGGTTTATTACTGTACATTTCCATTTGAGCCATTTAGCTGTTCCTCTTATCGAATGGGGGGGGGGGGCTTCATAGACATTTAAGATTTCACCCCATATCAATTCCCCTCTTTGTGGCCCTTCAGGATCCTGGAAGAGGGCGATGTGGCCGGAGCTGACAGTAAGAAGGAGGAGGTGGAGCAGAAACAGAGGGAGCGGAGGAAGGAGCTGGCTAAAAAAGGAGAGGAACACGTGCCACGTTTCTTCAGGTAAGTCTCCTACCATCCCAATCTGAAAGGGGTTACCAATGTTTAAGATGACTACTCTGTTATGTTAGTGCAGGGTAAGAATGAAATCTTTTCCAGCACTCCATTATGGGAACTGCTGTGTTTTCACTTTTTCCCCACTGCTCACCTGTCAGTTTAATGGAACGGGATGGTTCTGTCCTTCAGGAAAGAGGTTGATGCCGCTGGGAATGAGATCTGGCTGAGCAACGACACCTACTGGAAGATCCGGGAGCGTCCCGGCTTCGCTAAAGTGGAGAACCTGGATCTGTGGTGCTGAGTGGACCTGGCAGAACCTCGGGTCAGTGGCCCCAAAAGACTCTTACAGCCCCATGACTATTTAACACTGAGGGCCCCGCCGTGTGCTCCAGAGAGGGGCGAGGAGGGAAGGGTGCTTTCGGCTGCATGAATGAACCACTCCAGGACCGCTGTCTGACGAGAGGGGGAGGGGCTGGGAACACAGCAAGCCTATTGGATGTGCTCTCACATGCCGGTCCAACCACACCCGAGGCTCTGCAAACATGAACTGCCGTGAACATCGACAGGTGGATGTGGATGTATGTGTCTTCAACTGCCACCTTCAGTGAACTACGTAACGTTGTTTGTATGTTATAGAAATGCAGTGATCACTCGTCAATTTTAAGATGTTTATATAGCAACTATTTGTGTTTAAACACTTTTTTTACTTCTGGACTTTTTGAGTCTTCTGATTGTGGAAAATTGAAATCTCTCTGTATGGTTGGGAACTGACTGGGCAGGGGGTTGCTTTGGGATGATGTTGCTGTAGATTCATGGGTGTTATTGGGGTAGAGGGACTAGCGCTTGCTGTCTCACTGGGTCTTGCTGTGTATTTGTACATTTGGTTGTGATGTCGAGTTGTCTTTGTGTTTCTTTCCTTGGGGCTTGTTTTGAATGACTTGTTGGTATGAGTCACTGAATCCCTCGTTCTACCTCCAGGGGTGTATTGAGCACTGTTAGCGGCCTCCCGCGCCATTTTAGTTATTTTCCCTATGTCTGTAGTTCTTCAGAGTGAGTTTCATTTGCTTAATGTAAAAGGGGTTGTCTGTAAAACCTTTTTGATTCTATGAAGTAGTTTTATGGAGGTTTCAGCTGTGGGTTTTTAGAGGAAAAGAACCGTTGTTTACATTTCAATGTAAAAAAAACTTTTAGGGGTTTAGGTCTTTTTGAATAAATACTGAACTGAAAAAAACATGTCTTTGATACTACAGTGAATAGAACCTCTGTTCTACGCATTTGATAATCTGTAAGGATCTGTTTCGGTACTGCCCAGTACGAGGAGTGTATTCACTGAAACCGAAGCATGTGTGGAACCCTGTCAGACCAGTTGCATTTAAACAGACAACCCTAGGGAAGTTAACCATTACAGCAAAGATTCAAGTGTGTTTTTTTTTTTTACCCAGATATTTTTATTACAGAAAACCATTAGACATCAAGAATAAACTAATGCTCATGATTCTATGACTATTAATGGTATAGAGTTACTGGTTGAGGAATAAGCTAGTCTTCTGGTAGTGTGTCAAGTTAATCTCTCTTGGGTTTCAGTGCGTTATGACAACCATTTGGTTGCAAGTGGGATGACTATATACAACGCATCAGTATTCTGGGATTCACAGATCACCTACCTGAGAACAATGGCTTGGAATATCTATTAAACAAATCAGAAATATCATTAACCGGTATCACTAGTTTTAATCAGAATAGGATGCAATATTGTGAAAATCCCTGAATGTCCAAATACAAAGGAGTTATGAGGTACTAATGGTGGACCGATCCTGTCCTTTCCCATGCTATCCAATACCATCCTATACCATCCTGTCCTTTCCCATGCTATCCTATACCATCCTGTTCAATACCATCCCATACCATCCTGTCATATTCCATCCTATTTTGTCCTTTCCTTATAACATCCTCTCGTTTCCTATAAAATCTTGTCCTATCCTGTAGCGTCCTGTCTCTTTGAAAGTCTTTGACATACAACCACATCTACATATAGGCGATCTCATCACCGCCTGTAATCCTTCACATCATCTGATGAATTCTACTAATACACTTGGGGTATACACTACGCCTACGTCTATAAATTGGGTTTCATCGTGATTCCGCGTTAGTTTTTCAGATTCAGTTTGAACTGAATTCTCCAAGTAATGCTTAGAGCCAGTGGATCCTGTGTTCTCCCAGAGGACTAGATTGCAAAGGGAATCTGCAATGGTGGTGTCATTTCTTTAGACGCTGTAATTCCTGTCTGGTCCAGCAGGTGACAGTCTTGATGCCGAGGCAGTCCAGACAGATTGTCCTAGACCCTGATTATAGGTCAGCTTTGTGTTGTCCTGGTGATTGGTTAAATTTTGGCAGGGTAGGCTGATCCAGCTTCTGACAGCGGAAGCAGTTAGATCTTGCTGTTCTCCAGGTGCGTGTCGATGTGTTTGATCAGGGCGTCGTCAGGGTAACCAGTGGGGAAGGTCAGCTGACACAGCGGGCAGCTCCGGGCGTCGTTCTCCTCCGTCTCCATCCACAACTGTAGTCAGCCAATCAGAAAACGGCACCAGGCAGAATGCGACCAATCAGAAAACGGCACCCATAAAGATGTGAACCCAGGCAAATTCAAAGAGAGGTTTAAGCATAAAAATGACCATTGGACTAATGCTAATTAGTGTTTGCGCTGCTACAGGTTTGAGTACTTACATTGATGGAGGGCCACGACTGGGCGTGGTCGGGGTTAAGGTACCCGGGCAGGTGACAGGACAGGGCTGCAGGGCCTTCTGGTGCCGGGAAGGAGGGGCAGGGAGGGGGCTCACGCAGGCCAGTCGCCCCAGCCCCGAGGGTCCTGGGAGGGCTGGAGACAGCGGACGGGCACCTCCAGTCCTCTTCCTCCTCCTCCTCGTCAGATGACTGGGGCGGGGTGACCAGAGGAGTGGGGGCCGGCGGGTCCTCCAGACGACAGAAGTGGTGCACCTTGGGTAAATGTTTAGTCTTTAAAGATCTCAAAATGCTACCAAGTGTGAACGGAAAACATGTGAATGAGTGCGCCAGGACGTGTCAGGTACCTCTGCCGGCAGTGGGAAACCCAGGTCCAGGGCATGGTGCCGGGGACTACTGCTAAGACTGCCACCCCCTCCTCCACCACCACCACCTCCTCCTCCACCTCCTATAGCCCCACGAGCCGAGGCCGGCCGAGGGAGCCCCACCAGGGAGGCCCTGGATGGGCGAGGATAGGCCCCGGACTCCCCCACATTCCTAGGCTTGGGCAAAGTGGAGACAGGGTCACGGAGCAGCCGCAGGGCAGGCTTCTGGTGGGCGGACGAGTCGGCCGCCTCCGAGTAGCTACGGCGACCCTGGAAGCGAGCGCGCAACCGGTGGCTGGTTGGACGGCAGGAGTAGGAGGCCGGGCCGGCGGGGGGGTAAGAAGGGACAGCGGGGGGGTAGGAGGTGCCGGTGGGGGAGTAGGAATGGGGAGTGGGGGAGTAGGAAACCGGTCCGGAAGGGGGTGAGGAAGGGGAGAGTGGGGGGGAGGGAGAGGAGTGAGGGTGGAGGCGGTCTGGGGAGAGGCGCTGGGAGGCAGGGGAGCGACGCTGGGCAGCTGGCGAGTGTCTAAGGCCTGGAGGGAGGGAG
>JACXGJ010009432.1:0-16837 GCA_016801105.1 Esox niger
AGAGACGAATAGCGTTAAAACACAGTAATACAAGACCTAGATATGCCTGGAGGAAGGACAGATCTATAGAAATATTCAACCTAGATAGGTCAGGAGGAGAGACAGATCTATCACAGTAGATTCTACTTTTAGTAACATCATCTCAGCGTCATTCAAGTACGTCTAAAACGCTAAACACGCCACCATAGCAACACACACACACACACACACGTACACACACACACACACACACACACACACACACACACATGTCCCCCAATGCCCAAAGTCACAGTCATGGAGTCATTAACTAGACCTCTAGAACAGTTCAGGTTTTTTCCTCCCTCTCTGAGGTATAACAGAGGTGACCGTGTGATAAATAACCTAGGCTTTCGCTCAGAGGAACAACATGCTCTTGTGGCATGCCAAAAAGTTGGGTTCAAACCATCTCTGTCACAATATCTGGGGTTACCCTTTGGTCTGCTTTAGGGTTCTGTGTTCTTCGGTTCTCGTTTGTTTCTGGTTACTGCCTGCCCGGAGCAGAGGGAGAAGTGAACGTACGTGCACGCACGCACACACGTGTTCATTTATGAGCCGGTGTAAGTGGTCTGTTAGTGGGTGTGACGATGCAGTATCTGTGCTCTCTGGGGCCTCAAATATGTATCAGTCACCCTGGACACACAAACATCATGCACTCAGACACAAGCACAGCCGCTCACACACAAACACGCACAACCAACCTAAAACCTAACATTAAAAGGCAAAGTTTGCAGGTATTTAAATATTCCGGGTTATTAAGAAAAAAAATTAAATGTAATAAGTTAGCTTATAAGGTTAAATATATAAATCACAACTTATGTTTAAAGGACTACTGTAACTAAAAGGAGCATGCGGAACACCTTTGTGGGTCAAAGAGCAGAACAGCCATCTTGGCTCTGCTCTAAGCTGCTCTCAAACACAAAATGGATGCCTGTCCTAAACAGACAGATCAGGAGCTGGTCAGTTGACTTACATCTCAATTCCTCTACAGGACAGACTGAGTGGTCAACAGAGCTGAATAGCTCACATTCACATCTTTGGAACACACATGCACACCTTTTCGAAGTATGTGAAGTATCATCTTACACACATGCGCACACACACAGGTCCCACACACAGGTCCTTGAATTGCAGATAAGTGTTGTCCCCTGAATTTAGGCTTATATTTAAGCTTATCCTTGTCAATTATTCTGAATGCTTTATGGGGAGTGGTTAAAAGATGTATAGGACTGTGGGCATTTTCTCCAGTGGAAAGCTGTCATGAGGGCAGGGGTGTATATTAAATATATATATTAGTTAATTATACCCTTGTGACACGCATTTATATGTTCCACTGATCATTATCTGGGTCTAAAGCCATGTGTCACAGTTTCAGTTCATTAAAACAAAGAAAAAGAAAATGGTGACCACAATGATTTATCATTTTAGTAAATCATTTTTGGAGGACAGATTTTTGAGAAAATCCTAATTTACTAAAATGTCTCATTGGTGTTACCATCATTGGTGTTATTAATACTACTGGTGATACAGATGTATCACTAAGCAACAAGGCACCATTATAACATGGCTGAGATATTTTCTTATATATGCTGCATTGCGGAGTCCCTGGACAGAGCACTTAGCTGTGGTATACTGGTAATCTACAACAAACCTGGAAAATGCCTTATGCCTAAAATCTGTTACCAACTTAATTAGAAGAGTAAAAAGTAATGTGACATCAAACCCGTGAAATACAGTCTCAAATACCACAGTTATCAGCCAATCAGAATTTAGGAGCACCCTGTCTATAATAATGATATATATACACAAGTTATTCGAGCGACTACATTAGTGAATTTAGAATGGGACAATGTACCCAAATCCATTTAAATAAATACCCAAAAATGCCCCCAAAAATCTGAAATCATTATTCCAAATGCAATTCAAGAACAGACACATCCACCCACACTCTCTGGCATGGTCCATCCTGCTTTGGTTGGTACTTGCTACCTTTGGCTCTGGGGTCAAGGGTGAAAGGTCAGACAAACTCAACCCCACAGGTACACCATTGAGTTTCCATAGATTCAACCACCTCCACAATTCCCATCTCCATAGCAACACTAACAGCTCCCCAGGTTGGGCTTCTGTAACTCAATGACCGAAATCCAGTGATGTGTGTGTGTGTGTGCGCTTGTGTGTGCGCGTGTGTGTGTGTGTGTGTGTGTGCGTGCGTGTGTGTGTGTGCGTGCGTGCGTGTGTGTGCGTGCGTGTGTGTGAGAGTACAGAGGTATCAGTGGTTTAGTGATGTCTCACTTTAATCTCAGACTTCAGGGGGTGAACAAGCTTTCCTCCTTTCTCATTTATTTTCTCCTCCCTGTGCCGTCCCTCCTCCTCGACCTCCTCCCCTCCGCTTCTTTTAAACCTCCCTTCTCTCCCTTACCCCATCTCTCCCCCCTCTCCTCTCTCCAAGCCTCTCTACTTCTGGATCTGGAAGATGAAGAGCCGTAGGTTGATGTTCTTGGCAGCCAGTAGTTTGTTACACTCCACGGAGTCGCTGATGGGCAGCGGGACATAGTCGGTCTCATTGGTGTCATTGCTGAACGCGTGGTGGTGGATCACAGGCTTGATCCGCACATCGTCGTACGGACCCTTCAACAGCAGGAAGGAACACTCTATAGCAGAGTTCACCTGCGAGGAGGAGGGTTAGATAAAGAGTGTGTCAATGTCAGTTTGCGGGTGTGTGTGTGTGTGTGTGGTAATTCAACATGAGCCTGTGTGTACCTTGCTCTTCAGGATGAGCTGGAAAGAGAGTGTGCGTTTGCAGGAGAGGTTGGGGTTACGTTCAGAGTCATTAACTCGGGCCTTCAGTACCCAGGTCTGGTTCAACACGGTGAAACGGGGAGTCTCGTAATATAGGCGGGTTATGAAGTCATCAGTACGGTATGGTCTAAACTGGACCTCTGGGGGAGTGGGGGAGAGTTGGATAGGACAGAGTGAGAGAGGTTTTCTGTATAGAAGACGGATCGTGCTGGACGTCAGATACAGTGAGTGTGACAGGGTGGACTTGTGTACCTAGCCTACCTGTGAAGCCTATCTTCTCGTAGCAGAGCAGGGAAAATATTGAGTTGTAAAGGGTTAGTTCTCTGCGGTGGCTCTGGTCCATCTCCCCCAGGATGCCCATCAGCTCTGTGCCAGTCTTGGTGGGGTGGCAGCACTCCTCCTCGTGGGCCGGCAGCTCATGGAACGGCCCTTTCCACGGGCAGCCAATACGCTTGTACTTGCACTGTGTCACCCTGGCAATGAATTAAGGTAGGGGTCAAGGACCAATCACGGCCGAGAAGAGACACGACAATATGTCTTGCTAGCTGGTCCTACATTGCCCACAGCCCTATGCGATTCTACTCCTTAGTTTCTGCAGATGTGCAATCCAGAAGTAATACCGTGAGAACTCCACCACAGCACTACATAAATACCCATCACCCCACAGACTGACAATAATACCAGAGTTATTAGGGAGCAGGAGATGGGGGCTACGATGGATCATTTCTGATGGTTAATTAGTAATGTCTTCATAATCCCATGGCGTTTGGGAAAGCAACAAAAGCATGGAGGCAAGTGCACGCAAAAAACAGCCTGTAATCAGCAGCTTTCTTCTCAAAAGCAGGCCCCCAGTCCCCATGTAAACAGAATGTTTGTGTGAGTGTGTAGGTGTGTGTGCGTGTACCAATGAGGTGTGTACCTGTCTTGGCACTCCTCCTTCTGGTGCCTTTCTAGGCTGGAGCGAGGAAACTGTTTGAGACAGTATGTGCAGTCTGTGGGCAATTCACTCACTGCCTTCTCCACAGCCAGGTTCCTACAACACAGAGACTTACTGATCTCACACCTAGAGTGGGGAGGGAGACGGGGATGTCAATCAATCGGCCAGTCAATCCAACCATATTTGTCTACAGACTTATTATTCTCAAGCCTGAAATAGTCATGTGAATCAGCCAGTCAATAAATCTACTCTCTAAACTCAGTCTGTAAAGCGGTCGTGTGTGTACGGACCTGCAATTGGGACAGGTGGCCTGTTCCTCTTTCAGACGAGAATCGGCCAGCAGGTGGATGAAACAGCCAGCACACATCAGGTGACCATTGGTGCACTATGGAACAGAGGGAGGGGTTTACGTAGGTGTGGGTTTTACAAGTTCCTGATATGGACAGTTGACTTCATCAACCTGTGTTTCTACTCTAAACAGAAAATCACTGATTAGAGACCCAGGGGTGTTTATGCAAGTAGAATGGGAGTGTGTACATTTCTACATGTTTTGAGTGTGCATTATGGCCTTTCTGTGCCCTTTTTAGCCTACTGCTTATAAGAGCATCTGCATCAAGGAACAGGACTAGTGCCTTTATTGTGTATGTGTGATGTATTATAGGTCATTGGGGTAAGTCAACAATACTGCCCTGACCTTTATGAGGTACCAGATGGAGGTATGGGGCACTGGATACTCATTTTAATTTATTTGTTTTGATTTATGGTCTCTGGGTGCCATGGGGAAGGGAGGGAGAGCATCTGCATAGGTCGTTTTTCTAGGGTATAATAATCAGCACTGAGGAATTAAAAAATAATTACACTGTAATTACACACGCACGTGTGAACAAGGCAGAGTGAAAATACAATTTCATCAGCTAGACGTGTCGGGGGTGTGCCGATTTTATAGAGGACGCTTAGGATGAGCAATATGCATAACAAATGGATCTGCGTCTCTTTGGTTTGGCAAACTTCAATAGAATGGGATCCGTTCCATTTCGGACTGGAAGCTAAAGTACATCCAGATTATTTATAAGGACGATAACCTCTGTTCAGCGCAGAGTTCTGGCAACCCACCTCCCCAACTAGCTTCTACTGAGCTAGCATCTAGCCTGCGTCCATGGGCCCAAAATCTTACCTCTCATTTAGCTAACGGTACAGCCCATAACAGGTGCTGGATAACATTTTTTCTTAGCTAGAAACTAACCATTTTATACCTATATTGTGTGTATATATATAAAAACGCTGCCAATACAATACAAAGTGTAGATAATTATTAACACGGGGCCATTGTTTGTATGCCAGGGCAGGTGTTTTGTGACAGTATAAGTATTTACCTGATAAACAGAGGCTTTAGGCAGATCTAAACACACGGTACAGCACAGCACTGAATACAGCCTCTCTTCCAGCTTTCCCGACTCTCCCTCCGGCAGTCTCATCCGCTTCTTGGGAGGCGGCTCGTCTGGGTCTGACTCAGGCCCGAGCACCTCTCCTCTTCGGAAGCCCACATCTTCCTGCATCGATGGACCCCCGACCACTGCCTCCAGGGCTGCCCCCACCGCTCCAACACCCAGGCCGCCTGAGGAGGAGCCTGGAGCAGCCGCGACCCCGATCTCTTCCATTGAGGACATGGTGGGTTGTGTTGATTGTCGGGCGTCAGCTAGCTACAACAGCTACCTGTCGCCAAAATGTTCGCTGGTTGTCAGATTTAGCTTCACAGGCTAGGCAAAGCCAGGCCAGTATATCTCGGTCAGCTGGCTAGGAAGCAGTCTGAGCTGGAGTGCAAGCTACTTAACAAGCTTGCCCGCTTGCTTTGTTGCGCAACAAGATTGGAATTTAACAAGTGAATGTTCGAGGAATGTTCTAGAAATGTCAAAATTGTTATTTGACGGTCGTTTTCTTGCTAGCCCGACTGCTATGTAGCTAACGAAGTTGAATGGCAGTTCAGCTACTAAATTCTGTTAGCTAACAGCTATGGCTAACAAGCTCACAAAACACTCCAGCCCTCCCCCGTACTACGTACAGTACCCAGCTAAGTAGCTCGAACAAAAACAACCCTTCACAGATGTTTTTGTGTTGTCGTTTCGCCGTTATTCGAAGTGACAGCGCGTGAGCACCGTTCACCAATGGTCCTATTCGGTAGGTCGGTTAACGGATTTTCTCTGGTGCCAGCACGCTATCCACCGGACCCCTGCGACGTGTCAGTAATGGAAAAAGCAGAGAAATGTTCAGAGAGTTCGCTAGTATTTGTCTCTTTAATTACACAGCCATCTTTGTTTTTCTCCTGTCCGGACTATCGCCTCCTCTCCCTGAATTAACAGCACCCTAACCAGTCTACGAGCACAATACGACGTTGAGTCTTACACGTTATTAATCTCAGAAAAACGAAAGTCACGAATTTCGTTGTTTGACAAAATAGCGGTATTATGCAAGCAGCTGTTATGGCCTCTCACCATTCCTTGCGCTGTGTAGCGGATTGGCTATCAGTGGAATGTTTTGTTGTATCAGATGACTTGGGGTATTTAAAGAGTTATGTCCGGTGCGCATGCGCGATGGATAACTGCAGGGTCAATGTGGTCCGGCAGTGAAAGGTAACCAAAACCCGATATGCGACAAAATGGAGAGCGTCCCCTCACCTGAAGTGCATCACCTGCCTGTGCGTAACCAGACACGTCATTCTGCCTAAAGCACTGACTGACCCTTGCCTCTGTTTAAAAATATTTAAACAGTAGCAACAATAAATCTAATGCTAAATATATTAAATTATGGGATGGATGAAGGATGATAGACAGAAGGACCAGTTATTGCTATTATCAACTTTTTCTTAGACTTTTTGGTCACTCAAAATAAAGTAGTCTTAAAGTAAAATCTGTGGTTACTAATTAATCTTTTACATTTTTTATTAGGCAGTGAGAATAAACATACAAACGGTTAGCACCTAAAGTCTGAGTTCCTTTGGGTTCAATTATAAGATATTTGTTTTCCCCAGTTGTTGTGAGGTGTTTGTCGATGGTGACAGTTGTCAAACCAAACCAGAAGACCTATACCCCCAGACAACTTTGAGGCAGGGTCACTGAAACAGCGTTCTTGTGGTTTGGATATGTGTGTAGGTGGGGTGTTGATATGTGGTTGAAGCCCTATGTTATGTGTGCGCTTGAGGGTTTGTTGATAATGAAGTTTATACTCTTTACACTCAGGTTACAGGAAGTGAACCCAAGTTGCACTGGTGATTCTCACCATCATCACCATCCTCTCATACTAAACCAGTCCAAATTCAACAAACAATGTATCTTAGTATCTTAGATTGGGTGATTCTTTCTCCACCCTTCAACTCCTGATTGTTAGGGCCGGTTTGTGGACACTGAAGAAGCCAAATCTTGAATAAAACAAAACAAGCTTAACAGAAATCTCCATTGAGGTTTTTTTAGTGCAGGGCTAGGCTTTATCTGGGTCCACATAAACTGTCTAGGCTTAATCTGGGTCCACATAAACTGTCTAGGCTTAATCTGGGTCCACATAAACGGTCCCTACGTGTATAAGAGATATTGCAAAAGATTTTCAGTCAATAAACTAGGTATAATAAGGTTTAATAAACAACTCTAATTGAGGTCCCTATACATTTAAATAACGGCATTTTTTTGTCCAGAAAGGAACATTTCCAGAGAGGACATTTGAATCATGAGATAATTTTCTGGTGATCACAAAATAACAAAAGTTGTTTTCTCAAGATCAAAAGATAACTATAAATAGTAGCGGACCTACAGTATTAATGTAATGTTTAAATCAATGTACATTTCTTACATCCAGTATCATTGAACCATCATTCATCAAGACATCTCTAAACCTATCCTATTGTGCTTCCACCATTTTGTGTGTGTGTAGATAGAGAAATAAAAATCCCCCCCACTGCATTGCACATTAACATGTTAAGCATCGGATGGGTAGTGTCATGGTGCTTCAATGCTTTGTGGCTTAATGATCTGGACGACTTACCATCATTTAAAAAGTATTCACGTGAGCCCACCTGCATTTGTATTCTCAATCGCCAAATGCTGATTTGGAAGCCATCTATAAGTGACAGACATGATGCAGTTTCTGCCGGGTTTCACGCCTGTTCAAACTATAACTGATGCGCTGATCTACAGTGGGCTTAGACATATTGTCCACTCCTCTAGAGCAAAATCAGTGTGATCCTGAAAAAAACACGGTTATGTCACAATCTCAATCTCAATTGTCAGTCTATGTTAATGGTAAAATCATGCAGCAACCTAAAGCTGCTGCTATTACGTACAACGTTTTGACATTTGAAACGTTTTTTTGTTGTGACGCAACTAATATAATTAGTAATTAGCTGCGCGCACCATATAGAGCGTGACGACATGCTGGAATTTGCACTGAACATCTACAACCATTTCAAAGATTTTACTGAGTTGCTGTTCATAAAGAATAAGTGTATCAGTCACGTGAAATATGAAATGTATTCGGTCATAATCTATGGATTTCAAATGACTGGGAACGCAGATATGCACCTGTTGGTCAAAGATACATTCTATCCAGAACATCCCAAACATGCTAAATGGGTGAAATGTCTGGTGAGTATGCCTGACCATGGAAGAACTTGGCCATTTCCAGCTTCGAGGAATCAGATCCTGTGACACGATTATCTCCATTACAAAATTGCCTAGGGTGGTTTAGCTATCGAAGACATTGCCTTCCATAGAAACACAACAGCGCAACAATTATTTAAAAATAAATAAAGGAGTTGGACTGCAAAAGTTGCCCAAGATATTCCCCAATACCTCTCCTATACGTGACAACAGTCAAACTCTTCTTTTTTGCTCTGTGTTCTAACCTGCATGAGTACTGTTGTGCAAGCTTTGGGGTTCTATAGGATGTGCAAGGGACTCCGTTAGATTCAGACACACTGTTGATTTAAGCTGGGAGTATCTGAGGCCCTGAACAGAAAAAGAATGAGGTCTCAACAGCAAAATTATGGCTCAGTGAATTGGCAAAGTTGTCCTTACTGATCTGGCAAATGGCAAAGTTGTCCTTACTGTCTATGGGCTACATCACTTCATTACCCAGCGTGCCCTAGTAAAAGTAGTTTACGACGTATCCTCCATTTACACCAGGTGGCGCCAAACCCCTGAACATGTTAATGTTTCCAAATTAAATTAAAAGCATATCAAATCTATGCAGTTCCCCTATATGTTTGTTCTGCTGCTGTCTTTTATTTTATAGTTGTCATTTTACTCTAATGAGGATGTTCTCTGTAATGCAGCATTTATATGTATTTCTTTCCACTGTATCTAATCTGTTGTAAATATAGCTTAAAGTAATTTGCCTAGTGATGGACCAATAGAGAATCTCAATCAACCAATAACCAGGATTCTTGCCTTTGTGTGTTAAAAATTAAACCCTATACCTGTTATCACTAGTGTAGCAGTAGACCTTCATTTGACATCAACAGATTGACTGTTTTTTTTTCACTACTTTCTCCTGACCACATCCTCTGTGACTGAGGAAGGATGCCCTGTAGACAGTGATAAACACTAAGTGTTCCTATTCTTCTACCTGTGTGTTTCAAAACATGTACTGAGAGACACAGGGGAGTGCAAATGTGATGGCGTCTAGCTAAATAATACAAGGTCAACAGAAAAAAACACTTCACAGCTTGAGAAAGGGAGGGAGAAATGGATAGATGGAAGGAAAGGGGTGAAAAATGGATAGATGGAAGGAAAGGGAGGGAGAAATGGATAGATGGAAGGAAAGGGAGGGAGGTATAATAAGGGAAGGAGGGTGTGAGAGAGGGAGCAGGAGAGAGCGGCTGGTAGAAAAAGACAGTATCTGTTGTGGTATTTATAGTAGGCCTTGAGGAGAAAAGAGAGGATGGGGGCGTGGCTTAGGTTATGATTTACACTCAGAGAGAGAAGGCTGTGTGTGAAAGAGAGAGAGACAGGGAGACAGAGACTGTGTTTGTATTAGAAAGGAAGAAAAAGAGAAAGCGAAGGGGGCCGCGTTTGTGCGAGGGAGCGAGGAGCGAGAGAGTGAGTAAGGGCTGTTTGGAGTGTGTGCCTGAAAACAGAGGAGGGAGGAGGAGGAGGAGGAGAGAGCTGAGAAAAATCTGTCAGATCCACACACTGGTCTCCGCGATACCGGAGAGAGGGTGGAGGAGAAGAGGGGGAAGAGGAGAGGGAGAAAGAGAGAGGAGGGAACAGGACTGCATAGTAAGGTATGGCTGTCATTGGTTGTGTTATTAATAGCTTCAACAGACGTTGGGGTGTGTGTGTGTGTGTGTACATGTGAACCATCCATGTATTTGCGTTGTTTGTGTGCCTATGCATACGTGTGTATTAATGCATGCATTGGTGTGAGTCCGTGTGTCAGTGTGTGTGTGTGTGTGTGTGTGTGTGTGTGTGTGTGTGTTTGTGTCTGTGTTCGACTGCAGTGACACTGCATCGGCCGACAAATCCATGTATGATGGATGGAATACGACTATTATTCATGATTTAATGTTAGTGCAGGATTTTCTGTGCGCGCCCGTGTGTGTCCGTCGTGTGTTTGTCCGTAGATCTTAATGGTCTGGATCTGGCTGTTGCATGAATCACACCAATTCATTGGTTTACATGTATGTGTGTCTAAATTCGTATCAGAAATTCTGTGTGCTCATGCACTGTTGGCCAATTTAACATGATCATGTGTTTCTGCGCATGAGCCCAGCTAGCCAGCTACGCCATAACACTGCTTCATAGTGTGTGTGTGTGTGTGTGTGTGTCATGCTGCCGAATAGCGTGATCAGAGGTTTCCACTGGTGCAACTGTTTCTAAGTCTCCTCACATCACATGTGCTACTGGCATCACCGCTTGATATTAGCATGAGTTGTGTTAGCATGTGCCATTCAGCTTGTTTTAACAATGATAAGTAAAAGAAACATGAAGGAGAATCCATAAGGATGGATGAAGCTGTTCGCAGCATTTTGATTCAACATTGAGCTTCAATTGTCTTGGTCTAACGGGTCATACGAGCAGCACAGGATGTGGTTTGTGTGTGTGTGTGTGTGTGTGTGTGTGTGTGGGACCCTAAAGCATTTCATAACCTTCATTATTCAGATTACTCATCATCTTCCCCATCTACTATGATTTCTCTCCCCCATTTCTCTGGTATCCTCTGTGTCAGGTTCATCTACTTCTGCAGCCTCACGGGAGACGTGAATGATCAATAGACGGGGTTAGAGGTTAGAGGTCAGGGCCAGACATGATGACATCACACGGAAAGCTGAGGATGCAAAGAGGGAGTGTGTATGAGTACGACTCACAGATTAAAGGTGAGAATTGACACCTGTACCTTTCTCTGATGCGTGTTGGTATTCTGAATCAATTGCATTTAGAGTCTGATGCGTGTGCTGTGTTTATACTGAAAACTGTCTGTGTGAGTTTTCATATGTTGGCCACAGGTGGCCTGTGACATCTGGTCATCCACAGGAGAAACCATAGCCTTGCTGTTAGATCAAGAGCTTCCTGTTGGGTCAAGATCATAAGCGGACACGTCTCCAACATTTGCTAACATGTATTCATGTGCTGGTGTTTGTGTGTGTGTGTGTGTGTGTGGGGGGGGGGGGCTGGAAGTGAACAACACATTGTTTGGTGATCTACATTTAGTTCCGGAAATATCTGGACACAGACACAATTTTCATTATTCTGGCTCTATACGCCACCACAGTCGATTTGAAATTAAACAACCATGATGCCATTAAAGTGAAGACTTTCAGCTTTAATTCAAAGGGTTGAAGAACATTTTTGTATGAGATGTTTAGGAATTGCAACCATTTTCATATTATTTCAGGGGCTCAAAAGTAATTGGACAAATGAACACAATCATACTGTAACTTGAATATATTTTGGAAAATAACAAAACTTGTGTCAGTGTGCAATTATTTCCAGACCGAACTATATTAAAATGTTTTAGAAAATAGTTTTTTTGTGGATGTAATTACACGATGTAATTTATATCAGTGACCTGCAGCAAATTTGATTTAACTGCCTTGTATAAGCACAGATGTTAGTTATAGCCACATTTTGGTTATAGAACAGACGCCCAATCCCTGGCTACCTGGCGCCAGAAAAAAAAGAAAGTTGCAGCCAAAGCAACCGCTGGTACAAATCTAAAACGGATAACCCCCCACCATTCACATAATGAGATGAATGCCCAATCAATGTATTTTATGGCCTTGCCTCACCACAACACATACACAGCAGGCTCGGGAGAGTCAGAAATGTAGACCTTTATCTTCAGATGCTGGTCTCCAGCCGTTCTGCTTGTGCAACCAGGAACCACCCAACGCCTGACATCCATCTATCCGTCCACTCTGGGTGGGTCTGAGACAATTTGCACTGCCCTCTGCAGACTCCTAGCTGTGGGTTTGCTGTGACAAGGTTTCACTCGTGGCCACAATGACGCAATTTTAATGCAAGACAGTGACCACAGCGCCACTAAGGGGCCTGAAGGTTCTTTCGATATTTCGAATCAGTGTGTGTATCCCATTGAAGGTACTGAGGGAAAATGAGTAGCGAAGCTTTTTTTATGCGGTGAGAAAGTGGCTTTTCTTCAACACACAAACCCTCATATTATCGTTGGGCCGTTCCACACACCAGGTGGATTTACACAACTAACGGAATAAACCACCTGCTGAACAAAATGATGACACAAAGGACAGTTGGCCGGAGCCTCCTTCCTCCTGGACTTACGGAGGAAGGTTCTCCCCATCACAACTTCCTGGGGGCTGTGGTGAGGAAGACCAGCGGGCAAATGCACACTCGTGCTGCTGGCTTTGAAGTCTGCTTAAGCTCTCCGGTCCTCAGTGACCTGTGTAGCTGACACTGAGACTGAGTCACTGACAGACAGCCACTGTGTGGATGCGGACGCTTCTGTAATCCAGGATGGAACATCTCACCCAATGACGAGGACAACGCCTCTTTGTTCCAGACTGACTCGGCTGTGGCAGCGCTGGACTGGGCTGACTACTCTGTCTCCCAGTGCATGTATCAGAACGCTGCTATTGGTCAGGACACCGTCACAGATACTGTTAATGCGTCAGTTCTGACAAGACAATGCAACCTGGGTCCCCAGTACTTTGAGGCCCATGACCCATTTTGTGTCCTACAGGGGACAAATTACTCAAATATGTTGCCCATGTTGTGAATAATTGTTGCGCCAACCAGGCCCAGTACACCCTAGATATGATTGACATGTCAACCGTTCTCACCAACACAACACATCTAGAAAAATCGCGTTTTCAGAGGATGTCCGTTTGATGCCGATTGCATTGTTTTTCCTAACATGCGGAGCGAGCCAGATATGGTGGAAGTTGGGGGCAAGTGAGAGGGAGGGGCTAATTTGGATGGGCGATTTGTTCAACCTCTAGCTGCTTAAATATCAGCCTCTAGGATTATGCCTGGATGCCCTCTGTTATCAGTGCAGTCCTGCAGTGTTTGGAGTTTTGACCGACCGCCTTTGGGCAGATTGCAGGCCAACATAGGTCAGGGGTGAAACAGCTAGCCAGCTACATGTTAACAGTCATCGGCTGCCTTGCTGTGTGGAGAAGGTGGTGTTATCTGTACCATTAAGGGACCTTGCGTATTGAGACCTTTAGAATCTTTCCATCCATCTTGAATGTTAATATTTGTACATATTTTTCTTTTGAACAAGTTCCATTGTGTGTTTGCGTGTATATAGATCTGCGGGCCCAGCTGTGTGATCAGATGAAGGTTCTGGACAGTCAGGTAGAAGTCAAAGGTCAGTTCCTGTCTGACCTGTCAGAGTTTTTCCGTCGCCGAGGCGACATTGAGGCGGAGTATGCCCGCGCCCTTGACAAATTAACTGAAAGGTTCACACTTAAGACCAAGAGGTGGGTGTGTGTGTTTACGTAAAATTTTGAGAGCTTATGGAGACCCTGAAATGCTATTACACTTAATTTGTGTAAATTAAAAGAGTTAATCTCGTAACCCCCCCCCCCCAGAAAGGAGCAGAGTGGCCAGTCGGTGTCTCAGTGCTGGTCCGTGCTGCTGAGTCAGACCCGCGCGGAGAGCAGGGAACACGCAGCGCTGAGTGAATCCTGCTCACACACACTCACACAGCGACTCACACACTGCTCCGAGGACACGCACCGCCTGGCCAAACGGGTACACATCCTCAGAGAAAGACGCGTTCACATTCGCAGTTCCTTAAAACTACCTATTTTTCTACTTTCTAAGACGTTTCCTATTTTTCGTGTTTCACTCTTATTGCCATGTTACAGTGGTGCGATGGCACAGTATGCAGAATTGTTTAATGATCCACATCACTCATTATGACTGACCCTGTCTCATGACTGACTGTTCTCTACTCAGAGTAAGGAGGTTTGGGTGCAGATGCAAGATGAGCTGCTTAAGGTCACCACTGAACTGCAGACGGTATGAACATACCTTAGTCGCTAGTGTATGTGTTTCCCAGAAGGTGGATTTTGTACCAATATGATGCACTTAAGCAATAAAGAAGGGAGATGTTGTATGGATAAAGGCTGCCACAACAACAGCCATATACAGCCTCCTCCCCAAGGTTCTTAGTACTGTTATAAACTTGTTGCTAATGGAATTTCAAACAGATCTTAGAAGGGTTGTGGTTAAAATTTGACAAAGATGTTTGGAACAGAGAAATCCTCCAGTCATTTTGCCTTGAGATGGGCAGAGAAATAAGCACTTTGACAGATAATTTTCCACTATTCTACCAGTTTATAACAGCAGTAAGGCACTGCGGAGAATATGCTCTATCCAGGTTGCATCTTGCCTAAGGAGAGCCCTTACCCGTGGTCAATTGGCAATGCACCACACAGCTTTGAGCCTTATTGCTTATCACAATAATGATGATGGTGTGAGCAACATAATATTTTAATCTTTGTGTGTATGTTTGTGTGTGCATGTACATGTACTTGTGTGTAGGCACTTAGGACCTACCACCAGTATCATACTGACAGTCTGACAGCTGAGGGAAAACTGAAGGAAGCCACCCGATTAGAGGAGAGACAGACGGGAAAGTCAGCTGACCTTGGAATTGCCCAATCAGGAGGACAGAGGCGGAGCTCTGTAAAGAAGATGGAGAAAATGATGGAAAAGGTCTACTACAGTACCAAATCTCACAATGTCTGGATATAAATATGTTTAACATATCTACTGAAACATCAAATTATACAGGTTCTGGTCATATAATTAGAATATCATCAAAAAGTTGATTTATTTCAGTAATTCCATTCAAAAAGTGAAACCTGCATAATGTATACAGTCATTCCACACAGACTGATATACTTCAAGCGTTCATTCCTTTTAATTTTGATGATTATAACAAACAACAAATTTAAAAAAAACTAAATCAGTATCTCAGAAAATTTGATTATTACTTAAGACCAATACAAAAAAAATATTTTTTGAAATGTTGGCCAACTGAGAAGTATGAACATGAAAAGTATGAGAATGTACAGTACTCAATACTAAGTTGAGGCCCCTTTTGCCTGAATTACTGCAGCAATGCGGCGTGGCATGAAGTCGATCAGTTTGTGGCACTGCTCAGGTGTTATGAGAGCCCAGGTTGCTCTGATAGTGGCCTTCAGCTCTTCTGCATTGTTGGGTCTGGCGTATCGCATCTTCCTCTTCACAATACCCCATAGATGTTCTATAGGGTTATGGTCAGGTGAATTTGCTGGCCAGTTAAGAACAGAGATACCATGGTCCTTAAACCAGGTACTGGTAGCTTTGGCACTGTGTGCAGGTGCCAAGTCCTGTTGGAAAATGAAATCTGCATCTCCATAAAATTGGTCAGCAGCAGGAAGCATGAAGTGCTCTAAAACTTCCTGGTAGACAGCTGCGTTGACCTTGGACCTCAGAAAACATAATGGACCAACACCAGCAGATGACATGGCACCCCAAACCATCACTGACTGTGGAAAATGTTTACACTGGACTTCAAGCAATGTGGATTCTGTGCCTCTCCTCTCTTCCTCCAGACTCCAGGACCTTGATTCCAAAGGAAATGCTCAATTTACTTTCATCAGAGAACATAACTTTGGACCACTCAGGAGCAGTCCAGTCCTTTTTTGTCTTAAGCCCAGACGAGACACTTCTGACGCTGTGTCTTGTTCAAGAGTGGCTTGACACAAGAAATGCGACAGCTGAAACCCATGTCTTGCACACGTCTGTGCGTGGTGGTTCTTGAAGCACTGACTCCAGCTGCAGTCCACTCTTTGTGAATCTCCCCCACATTTTTGAATGGATTTTGTTTCACAATCCTCTCCAGGGTGCGGTTATCCCTATTGCTTGTACACTTTTTTCTACCACATCTTTTCCTTCCCTTCGCCTCTCTATTAATGTGCTTGGACACAGAGCTCTGTGAACAGCCAGCCTCTTTAGCAATGACCTTTTGTGTCTTGCCCTCTTTGTGCCAGGTCGTTTGGACAGCTGTCAAGTCAGCAGTCTTCCCCATGATTGTGTAGCTTACAGAACTAGACTGAGAGACCATTTAAAGTCCTTTGTAGGTGTTTTGAGTTAATTAGCTGATTAAAGTGTGGCACCAGGTGTCTTCAATATTGAACCTTTTCAAAATATTCACATTTTCTGAGATACTGATTTTGGGGTTTTCATTAGTTGTCAGTTATAATCATCAAAATTAAAGGAATGAACACTTGAAATATATCAGTCTGTGTGGAATGAC
Organism: Esox niger; assembly: GCA_016801105.1. Lineage (NCBI taxonomy): Eukaryota > Metazoa > Chordata > Actinopteri > Esociformes > Esocidae > Esox > Esox niger. Next base: position 16,526 of record JACXGJ010009432.1, read on the forward strand.
TGTATACATTATACAAGTATCACTTTTTGAATGGAATTACTGAAATAAATATACTTTTTGATGATATTCTAATTATGTGACCAGCACCTGTATATACATTTGATGCCAGACTGTCCACCTGATGAGGTGGCAAACAAACATCGCTGATACAATGCAACATTGGAAAGATTCAGTCTGACTTGAAACATGGCTGTGGTAGTTGAGATGTTAGTGGTTTTTATGTGGCACAGGATACAGACCGTTTCGCTGAGTTTGCGTCAGACTTCCTGTGCCACATCAAAACGAGTAACGGAAAAATTGTTTGAGCTACTT
>JACXGJ010009433.1:0-24410 GCA_016801105.1 Esox niger
GATTCAATGTTTTATTTTATATTACAATGGCAGTTATGAGTTTATGTAAATTTCTATGGTGGTTTTATTGACCTATGTCACAGCATACTAAATGAGTAATTAACAGACCTCTGGATTCTCTGTTTATCTGTTGAAGAGATCAGCTTAACTAGAGAATGACCTGGCATTTGTTCTTTGTTCAATGTGTGACAACTTTGAGTTGGGGGCGTGGTCAGTGAAGATGCTACAAAGACGTCTGTCGTACCTAGATACTTTGATTACTCGGACTGCGGTCATACTAGGTGGCCGTATATCGATTATCCCATGCGCATGTAAAATAAAAAACCTTTATAGAACTTTGGACTCAATACCGATTATTTTTCTTTAACATGACATACTGTGTTTCTGCATTTTGCATTTTGTATTTTGTGTTAATAATTTAGCAAGCACTGTGAAATTTGTTGAAGAGCTCTATTAAGACAACAAACCCACACTTCAATGCTCTTTCTAGACAGCCTTTTGCTGGCAACATATACATTTCTACCCAGTAGTTAGCAGCTACAATAACATAACCAGTAAGGATTAATAAATCAATTCAAACCTTACACGTTAAATCAGGATTTAACTTCTAAGTGGCCCGTCTATTACATAATTACTTAGCAATGTGTTTTCATGTATTTATGTTTATTTAAACTGAAAGGTAACATGCTATCACAATTCATAAAGCTTTAAAACCAATTACCTGGTGGCACTAGGATGGTCCTGCAGTCCAAACTACTGCCCTTGGAACACATCAATCGGTGCTGCATGGTTTCAAATCTAGTCCATTTCTCTGTTGGTACATGGTACCATAGTGTAGTTTGTTTACTCATTTTACAAATATATAATCTCTTCACATGCTAATATGAACTTTGGTATTCGGCCATCCACCATCTCCAAAGTCAACGCCTAGCAAAACTTAAGGCACCATCTCCAAACTCAACGCCTAATATTGCTCACCATTGCCTATACGGGACAGTTTTCACCAACTGGACAAACGTTTAATTTTGAAGTAGTATCACGTGTGCGTGTGTGTGTGTGTGTGTGTGTGTGTTTGCGTGTGTGTATGTGTGTGTGTGTGTGTGTGTGTGTGTGTGTGTGTGTAAATAAGTGATGATCCCTAGTAGGGGTGATTGTAGGGGCTCTCATGATTTGCAACCAAGCAATATCTTTATTGGCATTATTGCTTTTGCCTTGCCAATCTTGTGTATCTGTGTGAGTGTGTTTGTGTGTGTGTGTGTGTGTGTGTGTTTATGTGTGTTAGCGATGTAGGCCAAGCACTGTGAGCAAATGTGAGTTGACGAGCATCTCTTTGGGCGAGCTAGCCAAGCAGATGGGGAAGTATGTCATTAAATGACAGTATAAATAGCCGGATACGCTCTGTAAGAAGAACCAGGGAGATAAAGGAGAGTTATGGAGAGTGGGAGGGGTCGAGCACCACAGAGCAGAGGAGCATGGCCCTGCTAATTTGCCTTAAGTGAGACTGTGAAGCCTGTCTGGGGGTCAAAAACACACATTGACAAGCACTCACGCACGCAAACAGTCACAAAAACAGCTCTAATCCCACTTCCTTATCGGAGCCATCAGATGATGCAGTCATGTGTACCGGTATGAGTCTGAATGAGGCTGTGTGCAGCCAAATCAGATCTGCTGACCAGAGCTTCTCCACTGGACAGCCAGGATGAACTCTGTCACCATCAGCCTATAGCCGCACCCCACTAATCCACCCAGCCCCACTGAGTTCCAGACACGATGCTTGACCTCAGTGTCATGGCCATCCAGCAGTATCCGACCCATATGAAAAAAACATAGGTATATTTCCAGTCAAATATTCTTTGGATTTTTCTGCTGTTTTCCTGACATGTGTCTTTCTAGGGTTTATAGTGCTCCACCAGTGAGCTGGTACATGTCCTGGGAACCATGTTGGGAAGACTCAGTGAAATGAGGGCAGCAGATGTAGAGATACCTCGAATAGAGCTGAAGCCTAAAGCCTGGCCAAGTGAAAGGAAAGGCAGAGACAGGATCAACACCATTATGGAAAAGGGGAGAGAGGGAGAGAGGGAGAGAGATATGGAGGCGGGGAGAGAGATGGAGAGTGAAAGATGCTTGGAGGGAGAGAGGCCGGGACAGAGAGCGAGATGGAAGAAGAGTGAGATAGATGGAGACAGGGAGAGATGAAGGAAGAAAGAGATGGATGGAGGGAGAGTGAGAGAGATGGATCGAGGGAGATGGAGACTGATAAATGTTTTAGGAGTATGGCTACAGTACTTGTGTATATCTTCGCTGGTGTGGGTTATTGTGCAATGACTCATAATGTACTATTGTGGCATTAGATAACCTGGGAGTGTGTGTCTGTGTTCATGTATTCATGAAGTAGTGTTGCTAAAACACCAACAAACTCAGGAACAACTGTTCAAGGGATCCCTTAAAGCAGACCGACATTTTGGTCAAGACCACCACCTCTCGGTGGAAATCCGCATCTGTATGTCAAGGATTCATATCTAAATGAGACCCTGTCTGGCGCACGCCTGCCAGGTCATAAAAATCAGCTGACAACCACCAATTGCTGTGTCACAGCTGTGCCTTCATAGTGCTTCAGCCTTGTCCTGAGGTTCTCCCTTTCTGCTTTATATTGGGTACACCCATCTGTGTCTGAGATATATCTCTCTATCCACATCTCTGTATTTATTTCTCTCTTTACGTTCTTCTTTCTGTGTAGGCAGCTGACCCCAGGTTTCACTGCTGTGCAATGGCCCAGGGCTTAAACCTGTAAATGTGGCCCAGGGCTTAAACCTGTAAATGTGGCCCAGGGCTTGAACCTGTAAATGTGGCCCAGGGCTTAAACCTGTAAATGTGGCCCAGGGCTTAAACCTGTAAATGTGGCCCAGGGCTTAAACCTGTAAATGTGGCCCAGGGTTTAAAACTGTAAATGAATCCCCGGGTTTAAAACTGTAAATGTGACCCAGGGTATAAAACTGTAAATTTGGCCCAGGGTTTTAAACTGTAAATGTGGCCCAGGGTTTAAAACTGTAAATTAATCCCCGGGTTTAAAACTGTAAATGTGACCCAGGGTATAAAACTGTAAATTTGGCCCAGGGTTTTAAACTGTAAATGTGGCCCAGGGTTTAAAACTGTAAATGAATCCCAGGGTTTAAAACTGTAAATGTGGCCCGGGGTTAAATACTGTAAATGTATCCCAGGGTTAAACACATGTATATGTATATACAAACACACAATTAAGCACTCTTATATCACACTTTGCGCCCTGCCATTTTCAATTGAACAACAACTGGGTGGTATACCTCTACAGTTACTCTTGCATTCAGCCGTGTGCCTTCCCAAACTCAAAGCATAGGAACCCAAATGGATCATAACATCCAGATGTAGCTACATACAAATATTTGCCAGACAAACATGGAATCATCTCAGCATTGTGATGCCTTTTGTCTTTTCAAAGACAAAGCCCTATGAAGATGCTTTAAATTCCAGTCCCTGTATCTGCCCAAATAAGGCAGGGGTGGATCCAGTGATCAATAATGTATGGTTGGGGATGTTGGGCGGAGCCTGAAGCACTTAACATGTTCCTGTAGTCTAGATAATAGGGAGGAAAGCTTTAACCCAGAAATCTAACAGCACAGACTGGGTCCACGCTACTTGTGTGTGTGTGTTTTGCGTCAAGCACTGACATGCATCACAACCGATATGTGCCTCAACAGGAAACTCCCAACCTATTAGCTGTATTTAATGTAATTTTCATTTTATATCAAGCTAAAGTAAAAAAGCCTGTTAGGCTATGGCCTATTTGATTACTTTAATCCAACCACCGCTGCAATAATAAAATAGTTCTGTTTTTTTGCCGTACTGCGCAAGCAGAGCTGGCCCAGAACAGCGAATGTCACTTACTGGGTGGGTGGGTGGGGGAGTGGCTGACCCTTGTTAAATGGAGTAGTGGTTAGAGACACGGACCTACAACCTATAGGTCCCGTGTTCCAATATCGTCACAGTCAAAGGAATTTATGCTTTAGGATTTGTTCGGGATAGATTAAAAACTTTGCTGGCTACAACTTTCAGTAGTTGCATGATAGTAAGCTTAAAATAAAAACGGTTCACGGTTATATTGCGACTATTTCTGATGGATTTTCAAAGTATGCAAAACCGCATGGGGGTTTTGCTCAAATCTTATGACTTGCAAGTAGCAAGTTAGGTACTAGTAAGCCTATTACTGGCTAATAAGCTGTTAAAACAGCCAGTAGCAAAAGCCATACAGTTGGAGGTAAACTGTATAAGAAACATTAGTTAGTTTAACACAATGCTTAATGGTGTCTAGTGAACTATTTAAACTTGGCATGATGATAATGTGTGACAAAATGATCTAATGTCGAGATGCTATACTGACACTGGGCACACGTTTAGCACTGTGGTGTAGTGGTTAAAGACACAGCCACTCATGTTGGTGTCCCAAGTTCATTTCCAGTGAGGGCAACAAAATGTATCACTTTCAATTTGCAGGCCGGCTAAATTAGGCTTGCCTGGTTTCTTTTCTCGTTAATTGTTTACAATGTTAACTATCTTTCTTTTTATCCAGGCTCTGGAGATCTTGAAATTGCTTCTTCTTTTCCTGTAGAACCCAGTGCAATTCCATATGAACGTATGTGTGTGTATGTGTGTGCGTGTGTGTTGGGAAGTGGGTTTTAAGCTGAGCCTCATCTACAGCAATGAGTGGATATGATTTGGAGCATAGCAGAGGGAATGAAGTTTACAAGCTGGCTCTTCGCTAGCATTGGGTTATGATTAGCGGTTTGTTAGTGATGCTTTAAGTGGCTGTTACATGGTTAATGAGCCAAGCTAATGAAGCAAGAGACTGCATGAGCAATGTTAAAGAGACATTACACAAACAAGATTAAAGAATTCAAATGATGTATCAATTTTACTGCATTTAGAGTGCCTTGAGAAAATACTCATCCATTGACTTGCTAGGCATTTTGTTGTGTTTCAGAGTTAATTTGTTACTGATTACATCATCACTCGACAAATAATAGCCCATAATGAAAACGCGCAGCCATATTTTTAGAAATGTGTGTCAAGTCATATGGCTTTTATTCAGGAGGGGCTTCTGTCAAGCCACTCAACCAAAAAGGCCGGATTGAATGCTGCAAAGATGGCTTTTCTTCTGGCAGGTTCTCCCACCTCTGCTGAGAAACTGAAGCTCTGTTAGAATAGCCACTGGATACTTGGTCACCCTAATAATATCTATAAAACAACAAAATAAAGGGAAGACGGTTGAATCCTTTCCGAAGGCACTGTACTTTATGTACGCGTTCGTTGGGTTTGCATGTCTAAGCATGCATGACACTACAGCATGGCAAAGAAAGCTCTTGGAAATTGCTTGTTAACGGATCATTTCCCGTCAATAGCCAACTGTTGAAAATAAATGTTTGTGCACATTCATCTCCTCAGGACATTGATGAGGCATTTGCAGTCCCGAGACAAACTGAACACATCTTGTCGCACCCTCGCCTGTTCTGATGGAACCACAGAGGTCAAACGCTACACAGATATCTTCCTTATTGTTAGAGGGAGTTGCTGTGTGTGTTTTCTCTCGCCTGTATACAGCTGTTAACCGGAAGGTAATATAACAAAGACCGTAAGGCAATGCTTCCTTAGAGGATTGGAGGTTTGAGGAGATGAGATGAACCACGATGACCACCGTCTCTCCTTTTTGCTTTTCTCCCAGTGAATAGGTCTGGGTATATTTGCTTCATACATCATAATGAGAAAGGTTTTACTCTGGTGAATGCGCTGAAGCAGAGTACAGAGGTAATCCAGGTATTGTAGATGCCCACTATCCAAATATATGATGTGGATGTAAGGTTTTACAGACGATTTCAGACAACTTCACACCACAGTGATGCACAGGTCATCGGTCTGTCCTGTAAGATCAGAATATTACCCATGGTATGTGTTTTAGTCACTTTAACCAACACAAACATGTACGTTACGTTTTTAAACATATATGTTAAATTTTTAAACATATACGTTACGTTTTTCAACATATATGTTACGTTTTTAACCTTAATTTAAACATCTAAGTTGACTGAATACACATGATCAATTTCAGCCACGACAAATGGAGACAGATTGTTTTTCACCTTGCCAAGTTGGGGAATCAATCTAGCAACCTTTGGCATTGGTCGGATAGTCATTCTAACCAAGACTACCTTATCCTCTCCCATAGCGCTGGGTGGTCAGCGGAAGATCCTGACAGCTACACTGCGTGCTGTGATTAACATTTTCTGCTGGGTCATCCTGTATCTGCTATCCTTCCAGTTGTCAAATAAAAGGAATAGTAATATGATGCCTATTACATAGCTTTGCCGCATCATGTACTTCTCTTTGTTGGGATTGGATGCTGACTGGAAGTGATGTCATACTGCACCTCAAACGTCAGATATTAGGTAGAGACACGCAACACTATTAAATACACCTGTACATGGAATGTTGAGGTATATACTATTTCATTTATTGTAACCCGCAGCCTCAGCATTGGTTTTGAGGGAAGATTTTCAACACAATTTGCATGCAGGCATCGTTCTCACTAACGGGCTTGTTAAATATAGGCTAATCCACGGATCAATGGATTGTTGCATAAAAGCTTTGGATGAAACCGTTATGGTCCATGTGACCTAAACACACATACGCACTCATGAATGCCCGCCCTCCCACACAAACACATTTCTCCACTGTCCTAATGGTCATACAGATTTCAAGATGGTAACCTTTCTGATCTTTGTGTAGCTGACATGTATTGTATACTGTATCTCACGGCGGGTTTATGGATAGGATGGGATATGGCAAGATATTAAAGATTGTATAGTATTTGAAGGTTTTACTGTCCAGATAATGTAAGGCAGTTTCTCCAAAGTGTGCATGTGGAAAGGTTTCTCTGCTCAAATCATTTAGGGAGGTTTCTCATTTAGAAAGGAAAGTTCTCTTGCAGTGCTGAGAGTGCTCGTCAGATAAAATCAGATGAAATGTGGTATTGAGAATTATAGAGGACATTAACCATCGGCCTTGTGACGGGAATCAACACAGGGAATGGACACAGTAACAGTGCTCAGGGTCCAGGAGGGTATTATTTTACAAAAAACGGTTAGAGGATGTGTCAAAGCTTCACCGCTAGAGAAGGTGGTAAGGCTGTGTTATCTGTGTGGTTCTGCAGGTATGGAGTCAGGCACCTCTCTTTTTCTCTACTGCCCAGAGCTGTTTTCCTGGGGCCCTTTTATCTTCCCCCTGATGAGGTCTGATCTGTGGAAGGTGTACATCTTCAAAGTGTCAGCCAAGCTGCATTTGAGGGCAGCAGCTGGGCTGCGTTTCTGTTATTGTGGAGGGATGAAAGTCCAAAAAGTATGTGGCAGTTTTTAACCAAAAGTGGAATGCTAAGAGCTAAAAGCTGCTTATTTACTAGTAAGTACACGTTTTCCATAAATAGTGTCCAAGAGCACAAAAAGTGCAACTCTACTTGGTCCTAAATTACAGCCAAATTGTCAATTTCTAAATAAAACCTCAAAATACCGTAAAAAAACTAATGTCTCAAAAATAAAGGACGATACATGAAGATATAATTTTTTTACCTTAAAATACAATCAAATATCATCAACAATTTGTAATATGATATTTGGGCCATATCATCCAGCCATAGGTGGAGATAAAATCAGTACCAGAAACCCATATGTACATACTTATGTCATTCAGTGTAACTTCCATTCAAGGAAGGTTGGCTGCAGTATTATTTGCTATGATGTACGCTGAGGATGTTTCATAAACATAGTTTAACCCCGCTCCCCTAGCAACAGTGACTACAGTGTCATTCTTCTAGAACCCTGTTTCCAAGATGTTTTATGGAAATGCAATGATGTGCAAATCAATAAATCCTATATTCATTAGTAAATTGTACAAAGACAACACATGAAATGTTGAAACTGAGATATTTAATTGTTTCTTGAAAAGTATATGGCCAATTTGAATTTGATACCAGCAACACGTTTCTAAAAAGTTGGGACAGAGGCAGCAATAGACTGGAAAAGTTGTGCAATGCTACAAAAACTAAACCTGCTGGAATATCATAAAACTAATAAGGTCAATTGGCAACAGGTCAGTAACATGATTGGGTATTAAAACATCATTCCAGAGAGGATGAGTCAGTCAGAAGTGAGGATGGGGAGGGGTTCACTACTCCATGAAAACCTACATGGGCAAATAGAGCAACAATTTAAGAATACAATTTCTCAGGGTAAAATTGCAAAGAGTTTGGGAATCTCATCATCTTCGGATGACATTAAAAGATTCAGAGAATCCAGAGAAATCTCTGTATGCAAGGGACAAGGCCGAAAACCAATATTGGATGGCCGTGATCAAACAAAACAAGATTCTGTAGTGGAAATCACTGCATGGGCTCAGGAACACTTCCAAAAACCATTGTCTTTGAACAAAGTAAGTCGATGCATCCACAAATGCAAGTTAACTCTACCATGAATAAACAAGATACAGAACCACCACCACCTTGCCTGGACTTGAGCTAATTTAAGATGGACTGAGGCTAAGTGGAAAACTGTCCTTGATCTGACAAATCAAAATTTGAAATTACTATTGGAATCATCGATGCTGTGTCCTCCAGACTAAAGAGGAGAGGGACCATAAGGCATGTTGTCAGCGCACTGTTCAAAAGCTAGCATCCGTGATGGTATGGTGGTGCATTAGTGCACATGGCATTGCTGACTTGCACACCTGTGAAGTCACCATTAATACTGAACAATAAATACAGGTTTTGTAGCAACATATGCTGCCATCCAGACACTGGCCCTTATTCATAAAAAGTTAGTACGATCAAATTTGATCATAAAATAATTGTACGTTTTCACAGACAGAGATGGTATTCATCAATATTATCTTTGTCGTATCTTTATGATCAAACTCACGTCTGGTCGGAGACTGTGTAAACCAGTGTCAAACAATAAGATCATCATTATCACAAAAACAACAATCGTAACAACCTAAGCAACCACAACCATAATTATTATAATAGGTGGGCCTGATATAAAATAGGATGACGACTATAACAAACACTAATGTACCACAATATTAAATATTGTATCACTACCGTAGTCTATTATTGTATTATTTATTTCATTTCTTTATTCTGCATTTTCTCTCTTATTTCCGTGGTTCAGGCGTTTGTAAGGTTTCAAATGCCTTTGTGTATGCTATGTAATGCCCAAAACAAAGAAACTTGTTTTGCCTTGCTTTTCCTGTCACTCAGGCCGTATCGACATTGGCCTTCTTCGAGATAATAAATGGTAATTATAATTTCAGTGGTTGGCATCTTGATTAGTTAACAGGTCTTACATTGACTAATGAGTTTATAAATAAACCAGTGGTTATGGGTCAAGCAGTTACCCTAATGACAGCATAGCTTGCTATTTTAAATGTCTTTGGCTCTGGTCTGAGACGCGAAAGTGTTCCGTAACTGCGCCAATTTCTTCATGGAGAATGGCAAATGGTTAATTAGCCGGGTCGCTTAGGGCGTCTACGCTTAGGGCGTCCACCTGCCCTTAAAAAAATATTATAAAAAATATAAAATAAATAATATATATATTTATATACAAATGGGGAAAATCAATTCATATGTAATTTTATTTATTATAAAAATAAATGAAATTATACATTAATTCAAGATTGATGTGTTATGAGTGAGATGATTTTGACGTTTCAGGAGATGGTGAGGCAGGGCAGGGTCAGGTGTGGACAGTGGGTGAGTAGCCATTTGACCATCCTATGAAATTTTCTGACTGCTCTTCTAATGTGAAAAGATCAAAGCCACCGGGGGACATTATAGAAAGAAGAGGAAAGTTGAAGAAGAAAGGAGAAAAAAGTATAGTGGTATGTTTTTATGGAATTTCTTTAAAGCATCTATCTCTGGTTAAAGCTATATGAAATGTAGCGCACTAAGCTAGATAACGTTGATGAGCATCAACAGAGACATATCCAGGAAGATGTCCTATGGCGATATTATTGATTGTTTTGCAGCAAGGAAATTGAAGCACTCACATAAATTAAAGGTATGTCATATGTTAATAAGGACTTGAGAATGCTTTGCATCTGTAATATGTCATGTAAATAAGGACAGGTGCAGCGCATTCTCAAGTCCATATTTCAGCAAGACAATGCCAAACCACATTCTGGATGTATTACAACAGCATGGCCCCATAGTAGAAGAGTCTGGCTGCAAAACTGGCGTGCCGTCAGTCCAGACCTGTCACCCTTTGAAAAAATGTGGTACATTATGAAACTCTGACAAAGGAGACCCTGAACTGTTGAACAGTTGAAATCTTGTGTTAAGCAAGAATCAGAAAACATGGTCTCCTCAGTTCTCAAATGCTTAGAGTATTGTTTAAATGAAGATGTGATGCCACACAGTGGTAAACATGCCCCTGTCCTAACTTCTTTTAAATGTGTTGCTACATCAAATTCAAAATGGACATGTATTTTTCCAAAAACGATAACATTTCTCAGTTTCAGCATTTGATTTGTTGTCTTTGTACTATTTTCAATTAAATATAGTGATAATGATTTGCACATCATTGCATTCTGTTTATATTTGCATTTTACACAGTGTCCCAACTTTTTTGGAAACACAGGTGTAGTTTGGACCAGTTGTCACCTCAGCCTTCTCACCAACATACAGTGTGTGTGTGTGTGCAAGCGTGCACGCATGAGTGTTCACAGTCTGTCCCCAAAGTAACGTGTGTATTTTTAGCTCAGTGGATTGTGGATGGGTGTGGCTACCATGCATGCCTTTAGCCAGGAATCCTAGATTCTGCTTGTTCCTGTTGTCTGTGCTTTATTGGTTGGGGTGTGGGGAGAGTTGAGATCTCATGTAAAATGTGAACCCAACCTCCAGTGTGTATGTGTGTGTGTTTGTGTGTGGCAGTCTCTGGCTGTCAGTTTGGAGTGTCTTCATGTGGCTGGGCTAACGGCCACATTCTGTCACTACCAACTACAGCAGCTGTTTCTCTCTCTGTCATGTATACAGAAGTCTTTCTGTCTTTTTATCTTCATTGTTTTCCATGTGTGTTTTTGAAAAGGCGAATGAGAGGGAAAGATTGAGAGAAAAAAAGAGTGAAAGAAAGAATAAAGAGAGAACTGGGCACGGATGTTGATTTTCTCGGTACCGGTACCATTTGGCAGGAGGCCGGACAGTTTGTGTGTGTGTGCGGCGCAGGGAGCCGTTCAGGGAGAGGACAGAGGAGACACACACGCACAAGACAGCGATGTCACTGGAAGGGCTGATGCAGGACGCAGAGCAAAGGGCCTGAAGGGAAGATGAATGTGAAGGTTGTGTGCATTTGATTTGGGACGGGGCCGTCAGGGTGACTCTCACTGTGAAAGGGAAAACGACGTGTTGCGGCTTAGGCTGTCTGGCTGTGTCCTGCTCCTGAAGCTGCTGGCGTCTGCAGTATTCCAGTCTGTTCTGTCCCTATCTGCCGTACTGTCTCTGAGTTAGCAGAGCTGGGACAAAGTACTGTGCAGGTTAGTTCTCTAGCATTAACATTCTACTGGATATGGCCGGGAATACCCAATGCTATCGTTTTGGTTGCTTACTGGGACTTTGCAGGCTCTCATAATGTAGGATTATACATCAGCCTTGCGAAACGGAGCCTTTCTTTTGGGCAAGAGGTCATATGAATCTGTTACCAGGTAAGCCGACACATGGGAGATGCATTTTGAATGGACAGTTACATTACTCTGTTGCTGTCAGACCTTTCATAAAAACGGTGGCACGTTTAAACAACAAAACGATGAAAACGATAAATATGCAAACAGGGACATATTAGACCTGTATTTTCAAATCATGGAAAATAGGACCACTCAGGGCACATGAGGAGATCTACAAGACCGTAAGCTAATTGGCAAAATGGCATGAGGGAATAATTCTGGCAGAGCTAAAATCAATGGGCGGTACAGTGACTGATAAAGATTGTAAGCTCATTGCTAAATTCTGATTTGTGAGCACCTGGCAGCTACATTCACAAGAGCAGGTAAATAAAAAGCTAGCTAATATACAGCATGTGCCCAAACCTTTAATGAACGGTTTTAGTTGACAGAAAGTATTCCTCCACAGGGAGATGGATCAGATTGTCAATATAAACATGAGTTTTCGACTCAATTAAGACCTAGAGAGAACAACATCCCAAGAGAACAAATAAAAAAACTAAATGAACACAACCACATCACAACATTGAACCACACTTTATCCAGTCTTGAAAAAATCTGCATAAGAACTTTCCTAATGAATATGAACAGTAAATATGAAGTGTCCAACTGGCCAATAACATCCTCTGGTGTCTTGTACTTAACCTGTAGTAATCACAGACTGTTCACGAGACTCACAGATTATTGATTGATGATGTAATTTGTATCTGTAACTAGGTGACAAGATGATATGTTGTGAGCAACATCTTAATCAGTTCTGCGCCAGGTTCAGTCTGAGATCTCTTTAAGCTGGGATGTGTTCATGGTAAAATGAGGGCCACAATTGAAATTGCTGAACTTTTATGCAAAACGCTGCTCAGGTGAAAACAACAGGGCCATGAAAATGGAGCACAATATGAACACACGCATTGAGAACCCAAACTTGCAGTGACTTTAGCCTGATCTGGTAGCCGTCACATGGCACTGGGATAGAAGGTGATGTAACCCAGTTAGTAACAAGCCCTGATCCTGTATAATGGACCGCTGGCCCCGCGAAGGGACCCAAAATAGACGCAAACCCACCCACCACACACACCCACATATACACACACATCCACATATACTGTAAAGCTTCGGATCTTTTGTCATGCACCCACATACAGGCAGAGGAAACGCCTGCTTTCGGCTCAGATGGCGACAGATGGCTTGAGACAAATCGGACCGGGAGTCAGGAACCCTAACCTTCTTGGGAGCTCTCAGCCAAGCGGGGGAAATGTGTGCACGCGTAGGGGTAACATTTCTACCTTGGTGCCGTATATGTTTGTGTAGGGTGGTACTGTAGGGTGTTGAACTGGGTTATGCAAGGCTCTTGTAATGCCTTTTCATCGATTGTGTTGAGGAATATGACTAACAGACCAGCACTTCACTGTGAAGCACGGCTCACTTTCACAGCGGAGGTCAGCCCTGCCCTCTCGAGGACTCCTGCCAGGTTTATGTGGGTAAATAAGCACACATTTTATTTGTGGTTTCTAATAAACTGTTTAAAATGTACATCCCTGTTTCCAAAAAAGTTCGGACGCTGGGCTATATACAAACAAAAGCTGAATGCAATGGTGTAAAAATCATTTATCCCTGTATTTAATAGAAAATTGCACAAAGACACCTTATCAAATGCTGAAACTGAGAAATGTTATTGTTTTTGGAATAATACATGTCCATTTTGAGGCAATTTGATGCAAGAAACACATTTCAAAAAAGTATAGACAGGGGCATATTTACCACTGTGTTGCATCACCTCTTATTTTAACAATACTGTGTAAGCGTTTGGGAACTAAGGAGACCAGTTGCTGTAGTTTTGAAAGTGCAATGTATTCCCATTCTTGCTTGATATAGGATTTTGACTGCTTAACAGTTCGGGGTCTCCTTTTTCATATTTTTCATTTCATAATGCACCAAATGTTTTCTGTGGGTGAAAGGTCTGGACTGCAGGCAGGCCAGTTTAGCACCGGATTCATACTATGGAGTCATGCTGTTGTAATACATGCAGAATGTGGTTTTACATTGTCTTGCTGAAATAAGCAAAGCCTTCCCTGAAAAAAGTGTAATCTGGATTGCAGCATATGGTGCTCCAAAACGTCTGCATATTTCTCAGTATTAATGGTGCCTTCACAGATGTGCAAGTCAGCCATGCCATGTGCACTAATGCACCCCCATACCATCATGGATGCTGGCTTTTGAACACTGCATTGATAAGACGCTGGATGCTCCCTTTCTTTAGTCCGGAGGACTCTACGTCCATGATTCCGAAAAATTATTTCAGTTTTCCACTTAGCATCGGTCCATCTTAAATGAGCTCAGGTCTTTGCAATTTTACGTTGAAAAACGTTACTTAAATTGTTGCACTATTTGCCTGCGCAATCTTTCAGAGTGGTGAATCTCTCCTCACGTCTGACAGACAAATCTTCTCTGGAATGATATTATAATAGCCAGTCATGTTATTGACCTGTTGCCAATTGACCTAATCAGTTGTGTGATTTTCCACCAGGTTTAGTTTTTTAGCATTGCACAACATTTACAGTCTTTTGTTACCTCTGTCCCAACATTTTTATGGGATGTGTTGCTGGCATCAAATTCAAGGTGGGCATATATATTTCAAGGAACAATGTCTTGGTACTATATTCTATTGAATATATGGTTTAAATGATTTCCACATCATTGCATTCTGTTTTATTTACATTTTATGCAGTGCCACAACTTTTTTGGAAACCAGGTTGTACATTGAAGCATGGAGTGGAACCAAAATTGTTTTATAATTGTTTCTGCAGAACCGAAGCGTTATTTTTTGTTCCTTTTCACTGTTGCAACAAATAAGTTATTTTGGGACTCCAGTCGGTGCGAAGAGCATGCTATGGAATGGGAGACTAGCTAGTTGTTTACATGCTTAATTGACAGATATTGTTTGTGAACGGAGCGAGTTACAATTTATTAAATGTAGCAGGCAGCGAGAGTGAGTTTGGCTTGGCTTGAAGTGCTGGGCATCATGATATGACCTGTTGTACTTAAATGAACTACTGAATTATAATACAATTATGGAAGAGCTATGAGGCAACTTTAAGTATGTTCAATGTTAGCCAGCGAGCCTGTGGGAAGAACGGTACCAGAATGAAGAACACATCTAACCATGTTGTTCTTAAATATATTAGAAAACTTGTCAACAATTTAATCTGATTCTTTAAGGGAAATTTATACAATTTGGAATCAATCACTAGGCTACAATAGTGATTGGATGGGGAGGGACAGGTGGCTAAAACAGACATCCGCTAGCAATCATTTTCAGTAGCAGGCCTGATGCTGGAAGGACAAAAAAATTGTAAGTAACAGGGATTCCATTGCTAAGCTGCTTTGTGGCTCTTTTGAAATGACTGAGAATTTCATTTCTACAGAACGTGAAGGGATGTCATTAACGGTTTTCCCTGGTTTTGAAATGACGATTTTGTTACGGAACAATATAGGTCACTTTTGTGGCTGGTTTATTTTCTGTTCCTTAGAGATTAGTCTGGGTGTGAAAGTGCCACTTCAGAGCCAAAAACGGTCCCTGAATAAATCTGCATTATTTCATATAGTGTGTGCCGATTTGTTCCCCATGTCATCAAAACCACTTGTTTTCAAACTTGGATTTTATGTCTAACTGAGGTATAATATTGACTTTGCTTATAGACTGCACTTATAATTAATACATTTTTCACTTCTGAGTCAGTACAACCCCTGCATTCAAATAAGAGTCAACTGTTAGCAATGTCTTTCTAAAAAAAACACATATCCCATACAAGGAGATTGCCCTAGACTGCTGACGCAGAGAAGTACCATACAAACTGCTTTGTCAGGATTTATGTAGTCCTGCAATTTGACAGCCACATACTGTAATCTGAAAATTGCCAGTACTCCCAAATATTAGTAATACAAGCTAGCACCAATAACCAAAGCAAACAAGTTGGTCATGTCTGAAAATCCCTTGTTGTCAGGTCAGTCCAGAACAGTGTGTTTCCCCTGCAGTTTGAGTTCAGACCAGAACAGTAGGGAGGTTCAGGCCAACTCCCTAACTGTCTAGCCTGGTCAACTAGTGAGTTAGTCTGGTCAGCAAGTGATTTATCCTGATCAACCAGTGAGTAAGCCTGGCAGCAGTGTAAATCCACTCGACAAGATAATCAGATAGACCAGATACAGATATCTGCCACAGTGGCCAAGATAACATTTATTGTCTTGGCATTAAACAGGCTGCAAATTCTAATCCAGTTGAATTGTAACTCTTTGCTGCAATAACCTTTGGGACATTATTATTCTCCATGAAG
This sequence comes from Esox niger, assembly GCA_016801105.1. Lineage (NCBI taxonomy): Eukaryota > Metazoa > Chordata > Actinopteri > Esociformes > Esocidae > Esox > Esox niger. The sequence continues at coordinate 16,116 of JACXGJ010009433.1, forward strand.
TGCTTTACAATCCGCTCATAAATTACAGCTCAGTGGTGGCTGGTGGGGCTGCCAAGACAACCTGTGCATTAAGTACTAACATTTTTCCCAGAGAGGGAATCCTCAGAGGCCTCCTTGCTTAAGTTAATTCCTAACCCTGCACTGCTACTTCAGCTTCTGTTAGCAACACCGCCACGCAAAGGGAATGCCACTCCCCTTTTTAAATCCTGGGAAATGGGTCATCCATGCTTGTGTGGCCTGGTCCAGTGTTCCACGCCAATGTTCCTATTTCTCTTACAAACAGGCCTAGGAAGGCTTTAGCCCTGGTAACTTCTGTAATCCTATAGGCAAGTCACACAAACCCGACCCCTTGGCTCACGTCTGTCTTGCTTCTCATAATCCACTGACGTTCCACACTTTAAGTCTGTTGCGGCACTTCAGGTTCTCAATCTGTGTGCAGCACTGATGTTCTCCAATCCTGCTGACCCGAAGCGCGTGCAGACCTTCGTTTCAGCTTATTGCTAACATGCCTCACCTCTTATTCTCACATAAGCGGCATGCCGTTGTGGAAAGCGGAAGCACTCTATTGCTAGCCATTCAAAAAAGGCTTCCGGCAGGCAGCGCGTGACATGGCGACACGACAGTCGGAAAAAATAGAGTCGCGTTCTATTTTTTTTCCTTCTCAGTCGCGGAAAGCCAATCAGAGCACAGCGGAAAACAAATAAGAAAGCTTGTCGGTATTACTATACCGAATAGTCCACAACCTAACCAACACATCGGACGAACAGCTATTTTTGCTAGTACAAGAACAGGAGGAAATCTCAGACATCACATTCATGGTCTATCGAGACAATTTAAGAAACAACATAGAGTAGTCAAGGATCACTCAGCGTCTCGGTCCTATAGTTACCATTGATCAGTTAATACGTAACTATCGCTAGCAACCAAAACGAAATATCAACTACATTATACACCAGCTACATTATACAGTAGATGTATTATTTAAAACAAATGGCATGCAACCATTTACGTTTCCCGTTTACCGGCTGTCATTCTTCTCTTGAATTTCTAGTAGGCTATAGCAGAGAAATCTGCTCATATACCCTGTGTTTTCTTTTAGTGAGCTTCATTTTAAAGAACGGATATTACTACTCTGTTTTGTTTAATTTGGGCCCGCCCTTTTCCTTGAACGCAATAGGCTACATTTCTCGGCTTGAAGTAATTGATGTGTCAAAACAGCAAAGGTTGGACAATGTCAGCTGCCTAGCTTTGTCACAAGTGGAACGGCAAGCGATTTCACCGCTTATGTGTGAATGGTCAACCATGTCTCATTTTGGGGCGTCAGACAAGGTCTGACCGAAAGGTTGCTTATTGAAACCCCGAGCCGGCAACATGTAGTCTGTCTCCTGTCCCTGAGCAGTAAGACCTAACTGCTCCCTGGGCGTTGCTGTAAATGAAGAATGTGAACGTACCTGTTAAAATGAGGTTAAAAATAGATACATAAATTGACATTTTAACCCTCAATGAGCGGAATCACCTATTCAAAAAAAGTATTGCTCTTTCAGTGTTTTTATTTCTCCTTTTGTTGAGGTAATTCACTGAGCTCTGTTTTTTTTACAGTTGTGATGATGAATACTGCTGTTCCCTTTGCTGGGTAGGAACACCTTTGACAAATCAGTAGAAGTGTTACTGGCACTTATCCAATGAGAAAAAGTCTTGTTGGCATGTCCACAGTGCCCAAGGAGCTGATTGTCCCGTCTGCCAAATATGGAAATAGAGAGGAATGTGCTAAGGTACTGGTTATTTTGAGAATAGTGGAAGGCATGCTACAATTATCGGATTGTAATTTGATCACCTTGTTGAAGACAAACTTTATTGAAGTGCAGGATTTTGAGAACTTGTAGTGCATTTGAGGTTTGAAATTGTGGCCTAGGGTGGCCCAGCAGGCTATAATTAGGGTTCTATTCTGGGTCTTTCAGTAGAAACCCATTCCTCTATCTCTTCTGACTATCTCTTATTAATTAAAGCATAATAATGCCCCGAAATGTATCACTTAATAGTTATTCACATTCCGTTAATGCCGGATCATTTTCTGCTGTAGTAAATCTGGCTCAAATTATGATCGTGCATCTTTTGTGTGTGCACGTGTGTGTGTGTGTGTATATGCAGGACACTTCGCCACTCCATCACCTTTCACTTCCTGACTCCCTCTCCCAAGTCTCCCTCCCTTTCCTCTTCCCTGGCTTCCTAAATCAGCTTCATGTCTCTTCTGAGGGAGGGTGAACAAATTGAATGAGATCGAGTCCATTCATCATTCTTAAAGCTCTGTGTCCCTCTGTAATTTTTATCAAGCACTGGCCAATTTTTGGGGTCCTCACTTTTCTTTTTCTTTTTATCTGGCACTGTCACTGGCCAAAGCTACTTTATTGGGGTCTCAACGTGGATGAGGCTGTTCCGCAGGTGTGCAGACTCAGATGGCTCCTCCTGTTTACTTAGACAGGGCTTCTTTGAATGCAAACAGACTGGCATTTTCCTCTGATTAGCTTGTCTCTATGACCATCTGTTCTGTTTCTCTGTCCACTTATCATGGCTACTGCAGCTGGCCTGGCATGGTTGGTGTGTGTGTGTTGCTGGGTTAGGCCTGGCACGGTTGGTGTGTGTGTGTTGCTGGGTTAGGCCTGGCACGGTTGGTGTGTGTGTTGCTGGGATAGGCATGGCACGGTTGGTATGTGTGTGTTGCTAAGTTAGTCCTGGCATGGTTGGTGTGTGTGTGTGTGTGTTGCTGGGTTATGCCTGGCATGGTTGGTGTGTGTGTTGCTGGGTTAGGCCTGGCACAGTGGGGGGGGGGGGGTTGCTGGGTTAGGCCTGGCACGTCTGATTTGTGTGTGTTGCTGGGTTAGGCCTGGCAAGGCTGATGTGTGTGTGTTGCTGGGTTTGGCCTGGCAAGGCTGATGTTTGTGTGTTGCTGGGTTTGGCCTGGCAAGGCTGATGTTTGTGTGTTGCTGGGTTTGGCTGGCACGGCTGAGGTCCAGACCGCTGACCCTGACAGACAGAGAAACCTCTTTGTTTCTCCTGGAAGACCATGTTCTTACAGGGCAGGGAGAGGAGACAAGACACAATATGCTGCTTTCAGACCAGTTTGACAGTCATGATGACAACATGGGCGATCTATCAGTTTCTATCTGTATGAGGAGTGATACTGTTAGTGTGTGTGTGTGTGTGTGTGTGTCTGTGAGAGAGAGATTGATTCCAATAGATTGCCTAATGTGCCATTGAGTCATAAGTTGTGATTCTAAGTATTTGCTCAATTTCTACAAAAATCCATGAGTCTCATAAACAAGAATGGTATTATGAGAGGCTTCGGGACATCACAGTTTGTAGAAACAGTGGAGCATCAGAATGTACATGCTAAGTTGTCTACTTATCTTTTCAATGCCTAATTGGTGGGTGATGTGTGTTTTCTCATGCAGTTCGTATGTGGGCCTAGTGCAATCTCTCATGCAGTATGTAGTGTGTGGCTGTTTCACACTCTGAGAGGACACTTCAGGACACTTTATTGTGCTGCATAAACTAGGCTGAAGCATTGATTCTCTCCCACATCACATCCTCTTAACCTGTCTCTTTAGATAGGTAATTCACGGCGCAGTGTAAAAAGAAACAAAAAGGTCAATGATCCTATATGTTTTTAAGTGGCAGATATCTTGCCTATCTCGTACAGCCCGTGTCCCCAATAACAGATATTGACTGCACAGAGTATGTATTAATCAAATGAAATCCCAAATAGTGGGTTTGGAGTCTGCTAGGCTTGCATTTATTCACTTGCTTGACTTGTGCTCATGCAAAAACCTTGAGGTGGCCTGAAAGCTAATGTACTCTTATAATATTCACCCAACAGAGCCAGAAGAGGACTGGCCACCCCTCAGAGTCTGGCTCCTATCAAGGTTTCTCCCTAAGTTAGGGAGTTTTTCCTAGATGTCTATTTGAGATTTCAGGCTGTCTATCTGTTGAAGTTTAAAAGGCTTTAAAAACATATAATTGATCGCTATGTCTTCTGGGACCTCCTCTTGTCTTCTAAGTCCTTCTCGTCTTCCTCCAGGTTTGTCCGGGTTTTCCAGCATGTTTGGGAAAAAGAAAAAGAGGCTGGAGATATCGGCTCCGTCTAACTTCGAGCATCGGGTCCACACAGGCTTCGACGCGCGGGAGCAGAAGTTCACGGGTCTGCCCCAGCAATGGCAGAGTCTCCTGGCAGACACGGCTAACAGGCCCAAGCCCATGGTTGACCCTTCCTATATCACCCCCATCCAGCTGGCTCCTATGAAGGTAGAGTACCAGGTGGACAAATGGTGCTACTTTGTCAGTCTCCTGCATTCTGTCCTTAAACGTCGCTGTCATTTCACTCTCTGCATCTGCCTTTTCTGTTTGGTTCTTTCTGTCAGTCTCTTTCTTATAATCCCATATCTTGCTTTCTTTTTATTATGCCATATCGGTTTCCCTCTTTGTCTGTCTCTCTTTTCCTCCTCATTTGTTTTTATCTCCTCTCTTTTCCTTCCATACCTCTTTATTTCTCTTGTGCTCTCCCTCAATCTCTTTTCATCTCTTTCTTCCTCTTGCTCCATCGCTCTTCAACTCTCACCCTTTCTCTTGATATCTCCACACCTCTCTTTATCACTTTCTTTCTTTCTCTCTATCTCTCTTCTTTTTTTCCGCTGATGAACCTGCTATATCTATACTCTGAGTCTCTTTGACTTCCAGTCTGTATCCTTTTATGTTATGTAATATTTTCTTTACGTGAAGGGAACATGGGTAATTCTCCAGCCACCGGAGTTTAGGTTTCCTCACAGTGTTAAGAAGTCATACACCTTGTGTGAAGAGAAACCTTGAATTTCTGATAGTACCTGAGCTTTCAAGGAATACTCATTTATCTGCAGATTGACTGATATATCCTTCAGCTATCCATTATTGATCCTAAGATTGCTGATTTCTTCATCCCTTACACACATATAATGCTGGCCATTACACAATGAGCACTTTACAAAGGACTTACTATCACATTGACTTTAGCAATACTTAAGGTGAAGATTGGATGGTTGTTGTGAAAAACTAAAGCATATTTCGTTGGCTATTGGCAGGCTTGCTGCCATCCGTTCAGATTGCAAACGGGAAATTGGTTCAAAAATATACTATGCCTTATTGTTTCGCTCGTCAACAACGGTACAGGCTCTTTGCAAATGAATGTGTGAAGTGAATTGCCCATGTTTCCTAGACATGTGTGACTTTACCTGTTTCCACTTGTCCCTGTCTCTTCGGAATATCTCCTACTCTGTGTTGTTGTTCAATTACTCATTTAGTTGTTAGATTGACAGATAAAAAAAACGGTCTGAATCGTCGGCAGTCGGAAGCATTGCACCAATCGTGATTGAGTCTACGATTTAGAAGCATTCCTAAAAGTTGTAGTGCTTGTTTGAAACTACGACTCATTTAGGAAGCATCTGGGTGGCTTCAGAAGGGTTTATATCCATCCAGTAACCTGGTAGGTGCTATGGTACCCAGCCGGTGGTTGTGTCAGCGTAGAGATCCCGCTCTTTCCTCCTCCCTGTCTGTGGTTGCCCCATACTGAATGTGTGCCCCCTGGCCTTCAGCCCACACCTCCATATGGGTCGTTACACTGACCTGCACAGGTATTCACCTTTTATAATGTGTTTTACAATGAACTGACACAACGAAAACAAAAGACGCAACATGGGTGTATACGTCATCTTTTCATCAACTTTTCTGGTGCTAATAATTAAATGGAATAGCTACTGCTGATAAAAGGCTAAACCCAGTTGATCATCAAACAACAGTGCAAATAACTTTTAAAGAGATGCACCTAAATTAAGTGTTGTCGTTCTCAAAGCGTGACTATAACATGTTGGAACACAAACCAAGAACTATGCTTACCTGTACTGCTTCGCAATTGACTGGTCTTGAAATGGTCTACTTAGCCGTGTAGTGTCATCAAATGCTAGGCAACGTTTGTTTCGGGAGCATGTTTAAAGCCATGCTACTTAGAATACTACATTTAGCATTAGTTGCTAAGCTATGCTAGTCTCCAAGGAGTCACAGACATTTATATATTTCCCTTTTTAAGCAGCAATAGGAGAGGGCAACACAACATTACAGGATATGACAACAGAAATATTTGTAATACTTGCCATCTAACCTTTAACCACAAATGTACCTGCTACTGCTAACTTTAAAAAGGTGTTAGACAAGAACCCAACAAAGGTTATTGTAAATCTTGATCTTTCTAGAACAGCACTGTTGCCATTGGAGATATCTCTGAAGAGGGGAAAACAAGATTTTAATTCTCTTGCTCTCTTCACAGATATCTCCCAAGAAAATCCGGTCGGCTGAATCTCCCTTGCGAAAAGTATGACTTCTACAACACTTTCCTTTTCTGTTATTTTCTTTTATCCTCCTTTTCTGGTCACACACACACACACATACAGACAGTCACAACCTCAAACCTTTCTTTTCTTTGAGAATACCTTTCCGACACTACCTGTCCACATGCTCTCAGGTGGAAGTAGTGTGTTGAAGAGAATGGGAGGGCATCGTTTTTATTTTCAGTCATACGCATGGCCCCGAAAAGTCACCATTCAGTAACCATAGCAGAATGCTCTTTGTTTCTATTCCTATTTTATGTTTTCTGTTTTTTTCCTAGAGTTTATGTGCGGGTATGGATCTGAAGTGCATGTTACTCTGGCGTGCTGTACAAAGCTTACCTGGGTTTAAATACAATTTGAAATCTTTCAAATACATTTTGCAATAGGCATTAGGCTTCTAGGAGGGTGGGTGGGGTTTACACTTTCTTGTTTTTTTTATTGGCTGTAAGGCAACAGGCATCTGCTATCAAGCACAGATGCACTACTTGAAATTCTTTCAAATAATGTTTGAACCCAGGTTCGACAAGTAGAGAAATCTCTACTTGCATGTTTGTCAGGAGACTCCTTTTCCTTCCCCACCCTGTACCATCAAAATCAACTAACCTGCTAGACTCTGGCCACTTCCATTGATCAACTCAGCACACATGCACACAAATAGAACGACACACACACACACACACACACACACACACACACACACACACACGGCAGGTCTCTCATCCACGATGTATATGACTGTGCTGACTGGATTGTGAAGATCCAACTAAATTACCCAATAGTATACATATAGAGTGGCTACTGTCAGTCATTTCTGACCCTGGTGGGTGTGGCCAGCATACAAATAATGGCTGGGGCAGGATTTCTAATCTGACAAAGTAGAAGCTCCTGTATGATGTATGTGGTGTGGGGATTCCATTATGAGGTAGGCCTGTCCAGTGAATGAAATATGACATGTATGGAATGCTTGTTTCACATATGGGGTTGGGTGTTTATATATATGTGGTTTGTGGTTTAACTTGGGGGTCCACATTTCTTGATTATGATATAAAGTATGAAGAGTGGATGATGTTGGGAGGTGATCGAACACTGGACACCAAAACTTGTGTGAAGGCTTTTTTTCTAAAATAATTTCTAAGGTGTGAGGGTAGTGTAGATCATTTATAGTTCTGAGGAAAGGCAACAGAAGACATCTCTTGTTTCCTGTGGTCTTTTATGGGGTTAGTACAAGTTATATATAAACTATTTTATTTCCATGTTATTTTTACATTTTTTAAATGACAAATAAGTGATTAAGTCTTTCTCTAATTTGAAAATGTGCCTGTCAATTGACTGTTTGCAAATGTCTCTTACTGAGTGACTGACTGACTGAATTACTTTTGGGGTAATATAGGCTAGATAACAAGAGTAAGGGTAGCCACAATTCTCTCATCTTTTCACTTGATGAAAAAGTGAGTTATGGTCACTTTTTATGACTGTTCCAAGTAGTAAGTAAGTAGATACTAGTTAGCCTATTACTGACTAATACGCTGTTAAAACGACCAGTGGTAAAAGCCATGAAGTTCATAGATGCTATTTGTGGAGGAGATCAATTTAAGAAGAAACTTTAGTGGAATACATAATGCGGAATACTGTAAATGTCTAAATAATTATCCACTCACAAGTTCGAATGAAATTTGACTTTCTATATGCATATACAGTGGTCTGCAAAAGTTTGGGCAACCTTGTTAATTTCCATGATTTTCCTTCATAAATCGTTGGTCCTTAGGATAAAAAAAATCAGTTAAATATATCATATAGGAGACAAACACAGTGATATTTGAGAAGTGAAACGAAGTTTATACCATTTACAGGAAGTGTGCAATAATTGTTCGAACAAAATTAGGCATGT